>SCLE01067254.1:0-17030 GCA_004367955.1 Bathochordaeus stygius | reverse complement strand
GCATCAAATCGATGGCATTTCTCGAAGATATCAAGCCAGCCAAGCGACAACCGGCCTTTTCGTAACCTAGAGCCCCCAGTACCAAATAACATGCTGAGTTATACTGGATTTTAATCGTGAAGGTCATAATTTCATCAGTCATTTTACGGGTAGAAACAGGTTGACGCTATAAATGCGGTTATCTTATGCCCCTGAACTGGGAGACTGGAGTCAATGCAGTGCTATCCGATACCTCTATTATTGTTTAGGGTGTTAAGGGTAACCTTTAAATGTTGCTTCAATGCTTATTTTGGTTTAATTTATTGCTTTAGATTAGATTTACTTACAAGTGGAGGCCAGAGGCAGATGCAGCATTATTTCATTCAGATGTACGTTTGCACCAATCTGGAATCAATTTATCCGTGTCCATAGATAACAGGTTAGACACCCTGATTGACCTTGGTGAACCTGATAAGCCCCTGTTACAAGCATTGAACATGGACGTAATTTCATTCTCAATTGACTGATCTGAGGACCTTATTTTCTTGATTAACAGCTCGAGTAATGTGTGAAAGCAGAGTTTAACCACAATTGGCTCATTCAGACTGCACATGTAGGCCACCGTTGTTTTGATTTTGTATAATATGCACTTTTTGTTTTTGTTGTGCATGGCAGGGTTTTTAACAATTGAGCATTTGAACTGTTGAGACTTGACCCTTAGCCTAGCTTTTTTGTATACAATTCGAAAACCGGGCAAGCTGGTGTTTAATTTTCGCACCATCTTTCGGAGCCCTAGATTGTAGTAGTCTTTGTAAGTTACATCTAGGCCCATTGGGTAGTTAATGGCAGTCTCAGATTCCCTGATTAAGTCATTTATTACGGTTAGCGTAGAATTTAGAGGACTGAAGCGTCGGGAAACCGGCCTTTTTTATTTTTTTTAATAAAGTTCGATTGATCCTAAAAGCTACCTTAATCTATTTTAACATTTATTGTTCTGTAATTATTAGAGCTACTGATTTGTCGGAACTACGACAGCTACGTGCACCACTGGCCAGCTCTCTTGCCGAAATTGTATTTAGATTGTTTTTGATATTTCACTTTATGATTTTTTTAAAAATTTTAATTTTTATGCTGTTAAAATTAGCTATATCTCTTTAAGTCACCGAATAAGTCATTTTCAGACGTGAGTTATAGATTTTTCTCAGGTTGGCGGACCGTCCCGTGATATCTTGGATTTACAAAACCTATTTAAACACCCCAATCCTCAAACTTAGTTGATTATTGAAACCGTTTTCAGATCTTTTCACACGGTAAGGCGTGGACTACCGCAGATAACTAAGTTGCGACGAAAGATGAATATAAATGAAAGTCAAAAAGAAAATTAGTTTGTAACTTTGCTTTAGTAGGCAGTGACCAAAGTTTTTTCAGGCACTCTATGGTCAGATCTTTAACAATTCTCATGCACCCTTCGATAAAGATTTCCAGCTTGGCGTCATCTTTAATTGCGTCCTGGTGAGTTTCAACAGTTTTCAGCATTTGATAAAAGGCCTTATTTGTAGGCTTCGAATTTGAATCGTCATCGGTCCACCTATTATTATCGAAGACTTGATTTATGTAATCTTTAGTTGAGGGATTGGGAGCGGTTATCGGTTTGTTAACGTTGCATAGGTTCCCACTACCACATCTTATTACATTACAGGTCAACCTGACCGCAGACATAATTCTGGTTGCTTTTGTTGCAATCTTGGACATGAGAGCCGTGACTTCAGGTTTGCTGACGTGGTTCTTATTTTTATAGAATTCACACAGGAACTCCATTCTCCCGGCCAGTATTTCATTTTTAATTGCATAGGGGCCATTGTAGATCGCCAGAATGGGTCGTAATTTCATGGAGTTGGTGGGCCCTTTGTAATCCTTGATAAATAGGCCCCGTGGCAGCTGTTTGCGTTTGGGTACGCCTTGCTCTTACAATTATAAACATGAATTATCTTACTATAATATAGAATAAATAACTTTTTTTTCTTATTTGGTCGCGAATAGTTTTCAGGTAATTAAGATCGAACTGTGGTGGAACCACTATGATTAGTTGAATCAAGCCCTCTTATAATTCTGGACTGTCTCTCGTTTTCGCTATTAATTTCGCAGCAGACTTCTTTGATCATTTCAGATTCGATTCGGATAAATTGGTCCAGATTAAGTCCTTGGTTTGCAATGCTAAGCCGGCTACAAGCAGAGACCCCCACTGTAGGGATGGCAATCGAGTCAGTGCTGCAGTAGTCAATTGCAGCTTTTAACGGTAAGCAAAATTTGCAGCTGCTTAGGTCAGCTCTGTGAGGGCATTTGCTTTTGTACCATAATTTGACTTCTCCAACAAACTCCTTTTTACCTATTAGACGTCTTATTTCATACGGTAACCCGTTAAAGATGTTTGTGCTGCAGAACGGGAACAGCTTTCTATTAACGTGGCTGTATTTGGGAATGTCAGCAAACGGAATTTCGCTAATACATTGTACTTGGCTGTCTTTTAGGAACCTTTTTCTCGTAATTTTGTCCGTTATTAAAAAATTGAAAATTTTGCTGTATACTATTTTTGGAAATTTACGAAAGGCTGTGTCGCCTAGTCGTGTTAGTATGCATTTTTCGTGTAGGTTCTTGGGGTCAGGCCATCCTACTTTAATAAAAAGTTCAGCATAGCATAATCTGCGTTTAAATTTAGGCCTGATCCCAAGAATGTCGGCTATAATATTAGTAATTAGCCTGGAGAGCTCATTATAGACCCTATCTTGACATATGGGGATTATTTCGTACGCATAGTTTAGGGTCCCGTAGATTAAACTATAGGCTAATTTTAGCAGTTCACGTCTATTACCAGACTGTTTAATATGGCTTATTGACACCCGATGTTCAATTATCATAGTTTTGATGTGATTTATTTGGGAGGTGAAGTTCAACTCGTAATTAAACCTCATTCCCAAGTATTTCACATTTGCCAGGTGGTGCACTGCGTCATTGTTTATAATTAAGTCTTTATAAGAGCTATTGAACTTACCAATTACTGTATATGAAGTTTTGGGGTATGACAGCATTATCCCCCGATCTTCAGTCCACGTTGCGATTCTGGATATTAAGTTTTTGGCCGCCTTTTTTGCTTCCCCCAGTGTGGGCCGGCTGATAACGCAGATTACATCGTCTGCAAAGCAAATTATGTTAGTTAGTTTGTCATTTTGGTTAATGACACTTTCCACTCCGTTAAAAGCTAGATTAAATAGGGTTGGCGATATGGCTCCTCCCTGGGGCACCCCATTGGGTGATAGCATAAATTGGTCACTCGCTTGTCCTTTGGTAACAACCACCCCCTCTCTATCAGTTAATTGGCCTGCTACTAATCTGCAAACTTCATTAGTTGCAATTTTGCTCATTATATCATTTATAAAATTGTGAGCTACATTTCCGAAAGCATTGACGCAATCGATTGTAATAATGATTGTGACAAAGCCCACAGGGGCCGTAGCAATAGCGCATGTAACCGCTGACATTGCACTTGCACAAGATCTATGCCGCCTAAACCCATACTGGTGTTCGGAAATTATATTGTTATCTTCAATGAAATTCTGTAAATTGGCATTGAGGAATTTTCCCTCAATAGAAGCCGCAAAGCTCATTACGCTGAGCATTCGGTTAGCTTCCACCCCACTTGGGTTTTTTGCGCCCAGTTTAGGAATTGGAACCAATTTGTTAACTCGGTCATTACTTGGATAGCAACCTAGTTCGATATTTAGTGTGATCATTTTTATGAGCCGGTAGAGTAGATCGAATGGCCAGAACCTTATCACATTTTTGCATAGTGCAGAGTTAAGCCCGGTTGTAGTGTTTTTTAGGCTTCTTATTATTTTCATAATAGAATTTGATTTATTGCCACCTTCAATTTCAAGGTGTAGATCAGACGAAGAAAACTTTTTTGATGGAATGGCCCAATTATTGGTAATGTTGGCCAAAATTGCCTCATTTTTAGAATTATTTTGCAATTTTGTGAAGTTATTTTTGTGATCGTTCGCGGAATGGTTCCCCAATTTGCCCATGTTAGCCTTGTTTTTATTATTATGTATTTTGTTTATGTGGAAAATGTCATTCTTAGTTGGGTTGTTTTTAATACACTTACGTTGGAACTCCCTACGATCAGCTTGCATCATCGTTTTGAGTAGTCTAATTCCCCTTTTAAGTATAGTAATCTCTTCCGAGTCGAGTGAACCTTGTCTGAATAAAATATTTGCATTTCGTACGTTCTTTTTCAATTTTTTAGTTTCAGTTGAGATATAATTGTAAGATACTAATTTGTTAAAAGAAATAGTTTTGACAGGCAACAACTCATTCATTGATTTTTCGATTAAAGAAACTAATTTGGCGGTGTAAGGTACAGTCTGGAATGGGGGTGTCCAATTATGTCCATTGTCCTTGATCAGTTTGTCAGCCTCGCTGGCAAGTTGATCAAGTTCTTCTTGATGCTGGGAGAGAACAGCCTCACCAGCATCATAAATCTCTTCGGGTGTTGCCTTGGTTCGTGTTTTAAACTTAAAAATACTGTGTTTTATTTCAAGAACAATGTCAAATTTTGCTTCAAATAGGGAGTGCCCATCATTGCCCGCTACTATGAAGCCATCATGCTGCGTTAATTCAACTTTCAGCATATCTTTTATTAGAAATACATCTATATTGGAGTTTTTAGCAGGCTTGTCCCTGGCCTTTTTGTTCGGTATGTTAGTATATTTGAAATTGTGGTCTCTGTACGGGTTAATATTGTTCTTGAAGAAACTGCAGAAGGATTTGCAATCCTGAGCTCTAGGGTTCCTATAGTTTACATTAAGATCGCCACAGAGTACACTAGGGATCTTATGCTGCAGTTTGAATATGCTATCGAAATGTTTCCTGAAACAAGTCAAGTATTGTTCGCCATTATAGATTTTTAGCCCCCGTGCTTTTGGCGAGTTTTGGTGGAATTTGTAGAAATTAGTGACATTTAGAGTAATTTTTATCCCTATTTTCGTTGAGATCGCAATTGATATGAAAGGGGGTCTGCTGTATTTGACTTTGACATTAAGATTGCAGTCATTGCGAACTAAAATTGCAGCTACGATCATTGGTCTCCCGTGTACAAGCATCTCATCGTGTATGTAAGCCGTGAAGTGCCCTGGTAAGCCTAATTTTTTTGTAAAAATTTCGGGCCTGCAATTAAGCTCTTGTAGACACAGAATATGTGCCTCTCCGAAGTTAGTCAGCAGGTTCGGAATTTGGCTATTGGGGTCATTAAGGTTGGCCGAGATTATTATTAAATTTTCGCTCGTAAAAGTTTTGGTTTTATCATAATTTTTACACCTCTTGTTCTTTTGAGTACCAGAAATAGAAACGTTGTTGAAATTAGTAAGCTCATTAGATATTTGGACCGCTTGTAGATTACGATTATATCTTTTGCTACCCTCGTCAGGAGGGATAATGTAGTTTCTGGAGGGTATAGTAGAATTAGTTGGACTCGATGGCTCAGAGAAAGAGTTATTTGTAGACATATCCCGATAGGCATCCCTGTTTGGTCGTTGTAAATCACCCTGATTATTTGGGATACTGTCAATTGCAATTAAGTTATTGTGATTGACATGGTTGACCGGAACATTATCGGTTCGGTAAGGCCGATTATTTGATGGTAAGTTGACACCATTTAGCTCCACTAGGGTTATATTGTTAGAAACCATTGATATATTTTGGTCAAAGGAGCACGATAACGGATATTCAGGTAGAATTGCATTTGACTGTATAGAGGTATTAGCCGGAAGGCATTCCGTTGTGTTAGGCCATATTAACTCACCTTGGTTTGGACTATTCAGAGTCGGCTGGGTTATTGTTGCATTCGCCCTTCCAGTTTCGATTTGTTCTAATCTTACGGCAGAATCATTATAGTTAGTCTTAGAGCAATTTATCCCATTATTAGCTATAGTTTTTCCGGGACTACTTAGTTTAGGCCACGGTATATACACCTGAGAATTGGACAACAGTTGAGGATTAGGCGAGCAATTACTAGTCGAAATTTCAGATTCCCCCCTTGTGTTTGCTGCCAGAACGTTTTTCATTACGCTCTGTTTCGCTGGGTTCTTAGTTTTATCTAACATCCTCTTAAGCTTCTCCGTGCTACCATTTAGCAGCTTTTTTAATGTTGTAAAGATGAGAGTGTCACCACTGACATGCGGAATACGGTACCCATATTTTTCAAAAATTCTTACAATCGTTGTGAATGTCTTATTGGAGATATTAGGTAAATTTATTGCATTAATCTCATCAGCCTTCCCAGTACGCAAAATCTTTTGAATGTTCCTATAATCGGAAACTGCTGGCTGAAATTTTTTCAGGTCGAGTTCAAGTAGGACAATTTCATCGAAAATAAATTTGTCCATATTCAGTTCGAAATTGATGAACTGGCTGGCTCTAATAAAGCTGCTAATTATGTCAAGCGCCAACTCGGGTATGATGAAGCATATATACTTAAACATCATTTTGTTGTTTGCCGAGATTGGGGCTTTGCTCATACTGCTTCTTGTACTAATCGAATTGTTACTTTTGAGTTTCGGCCAGCTAATAGAATTATGGCTATACTTTAGGCGCTCTTGATTGGCAACGTAGTCATTTATGTTGATGTTCAAAACGAGCATGACCTCTTTGGGGCCCGCGTCATCGACAGCAAGGTTCTTCATCGGGGATTTGCCATCAGATGCGCTATATGCGATTCTATAGATAGGATTTTCTTTAAAAGGGTTATTATTCATGAGTGACCTAATTATTTTACTATTAGGGTTAGGGTTTTTTTTTTCCCAATTCGATGGTTAATCGATAGATGACTAGCGGGAAGTTTTTATTCCTAGAGGATTGTCGCAAGGCGGCCTTATTAATTGTAAGTTAATTAGCCCTGTATTTGTGCACATATCTTGGTCGAGTTTGGTCTGGCTTTTAATTACAGCTTTTAGGACTTTGTGATGTTCGAATTGGTATCTCGTGGACGTTCGATTGGAAGGGCTAGATTCATGTCGCAGTACACTGCTGGACACATACAGCCCCAAAAATAAGTCAAAAAAATAAATCAATAACGGTTAGTCTTAATTCCCTGTGATTATTCAGCCCACTTAACTCCTCTAACTTGGGTAGGTTTACTTCTGCTATATTTTGTCCCAGTTTGGATGGTAATATTATTCAAGGAGGCAAAGAAACGACTTGGACAAGGCAGGATGGTCTGCGTAGACTATTTTGATTGTACTCAGTGATTATAGTTTTAGATCAAATGTTTTAAAAGAGCGCATGGTTTTGTCAACATTAGTATTGGTTAGCTTTGATTGAAAGTAACTTTTGCGCAATTTTAAAGCAGTTTTGGTATATGATTTTTACTATATAGCTTTACTATATAACCTATACATTATATAGCCTATACACTATACACTATACACTATATAAACTATTACTATATAAACTATACACTGAACAGCGTGAGGTTTTCAGCCATCAGAGTAGGCTCGCTAATTGCACGAATATAGCCCAAGGTTTTAGCCCTATTGGTGAAGTTAGCTATGCTAGGTTGGACTTTTATTGTTACTTTTAGAACTTTGCTGAAGTTCAATTTGGAACATCATGGAATCTCGAAAAAACTCGATTTGCGACACACTATATCGATCAACCCAAGCAGCTGTAAGAGAGCAGGAGGCTAGTACGGTTTGGGTTTAGTTGATCGCGCCCTAGGACTAATTTGGACATATTACTTAGATGAACTTTGTAGAAATGTTATTGTTTTTTATTTAAAATTTTCGCGCCCAGGAGGCTAGTACTGTTTAGTTTTGGTTGATCGCGCCCTAGGACTAATTTGGACATATTATTTGGACGGGCTTTGTAGAAATGTTGTTTTTGTTTAAAACAGAGCCTGCTACCATATTATAGGTTCTCAACTTTTCCATATTTAGATTCACGTAAAACGAGTAACACGGCCCGCATTTAGATCATACTTATGCCTTCTACCATATTATATGTTTGTCGACCTGTTTTCTATTTAAATTAGCGTAAAATGAGTAAAAGCCCGCATTTGTCATACTTATATTGATTTTTTAGTCATACTTTAGGTCATTTTTATCGATGCTTGGAGGCTTTGTAGCGGTTCATTATCGTTGACGCTACAGCAGCTCAAGAGCCGTAAGATTTACTTCCCCGTTCAATTTTGGAGGTGTAAAACGTATAAGGGTTAGTCTAACTAGAAAGCATTTGAGTTACACTTGGGTCCTTTGTTCCTCCTAGAAACGGTCATCCAGGGTATTTAGACACTACTTAGAGATTACCCCAGAGTAGAATTTCATATTATAGACCTTAACCCCATTTTAATTGAAGAATGTTGGAGCAGAGTACATAACGCGACGTTTAGTCACCCTTTTTATTTTAGGTTAGTTTAACAGACACGATGCCGATTAAATGTCACACTGGGTTGCCCGCTAGGTATAGTTAGTTGGCAACCACTTTAGACCGTATTTGCTAAAGAGTTGCGCATTTAATCGAGGTATCATTTTCGGGGTATTATCTTTCGGCCCCCTCTTTGTGCGTTGTAGGTTAATTACATATAATCTTTTGTACAAATATTACGATTGGATAGTTTAGCCTGTTGGAAGGTTTAATTGCTATGAGATAATGTAGTTATTTAGTTGAGCTCATTTGTTGGCTGGCCCAATTAGAAGACTCCGAATTCTGCGACTTATATTGAGAAATTTACACCGCGACCAACTGAGAAATTTACACCGTACGTTTGATCAGCATGTCTCTGCCGATCAGTGAAACAGTTCGAGATCAACTGTAAGGTAATTCCCTATTTCTAGAATGCATTTACACTAATTAAGGTTATGGTTTTGCCAGAATTAGTTTTGGAAGCTATTTTGTCACTATGATTACTAAGATGAATTAGTGTTAGTTTGGCTACCAGCTATAGTTTCGGCTATAGTTTTGGCAGTATAATTGACGTTATTTTCAGGCTAAATCGATTCACTATGCATTTAGAGTCGCAAGGGGTAAGTTTAATGGCAATCATTTACTAAATTTACTTGCGACGCAATCGGGTTTGATAACACAGTATTATTTACGTACTAGTGATTCGGTTCCTTGGGTATAAGTATTTTTCCTTTTTGAGTAATAAATATTTTAGAGCTTGGAGTGCTAATTTCCCCAGTTCCTTTGTAGATGGCTGGCTTTGTTGTCGGATTCATGGTGTTACTCGAAGTTGGAAATAGGTCGCCACCTTCCGTAATCATGTTCGGCTCGGGCAACTTCACGGATGCTTGGTTGCACTTTTGGATATCGACAGATATGGTGCTGTCCTTATTAGGCGACTTTATTGTGGCGGTGGAGCTAGTGACTTCCGTTATCATTGGGACTCCGGGTTCATAATCACATTTCTTAAAGGTACCAGAATTGGTTCTTAGCTTGGAGGTGGTCCTGTCAGAGTCGAGCACCGCGCTCTCGTATTCTGAGTCATTTGAATCACTGGCTGACGCACCCCCTAGCAGCTCGTTTTCTGCCGTGTCGGAATCGAATTTCTCAGCGCAAGCCAAATCAGAAGCAGTTTGGTCAAATGAAGTGTCGGTGTAATTGTGTATATTTTCCGACGCTATAGATTGATTGACCATTTCGCTTGGTGCAGAGGTTACCTTATATTGAGGCTTGTTTGATGCGCTCGTATTAAGCGTTGAATTGGCATTTGAGTCGGCATGATCCATTTGACTGGGTTTAGATAACTGACTTTATAAATGGGGTGACAGTGAAAGCGTTACTTAGTTCATTTTTATAGAATTCAGTACTCAATAACTCCGATTTACGTATAAAATATTAGTATTTTGAGTCAATAGGCCTATCAAGGTCAGGTAGCAAAAAATAAAGAGATGGTGTAAGAAATTTTCGGTTAACAGTTTTAACGTATACGTTAGGTATAGTTGTGAATAGTATTTTTGCAGCCCTGTTCACTCGAGTCATCAGTTGCTATTGAGTCTGCTTTGAGTGCTAGTATTCAAAACAGAACAATGCCCTGATGGATTCACTCTGCTAAGTAACCGGCAGTTGTCACCCTAGTCTAACTGGATTGTTAGGCCTTGTTTTATGAAGTCAGTTATTTATTTATTAATACTATCAGCTATGTTTACGCCATTTGGGTCTTGATTGGCTTATATAAATAGGTTGATAGTCTAAACGTTACTTAGCTTCCACGCAAAAGTAGGTAATTTTGACAACAACTCATAAATTTACGGGCGGGCATTTTAGAATTTTCGAGTTATTGAACTTGCAAAGTTCAAATAGCGGTACTTCCTGGTTGAAGATTTTAAGCCTGTACGATAGGTTTTAGTCATGAGCCATTTTGTTCCATTGCTCATAAGAGTCTAAGACTGCTATTGGGTCTGCTTTGAACATAGTAATCAAAGCAGAACAATGCATCGAGAGATTCCCTTAGCTAAGTAACAGGATGCTGTCACCCTAGCCTAACTGCATTGTTAGGCCCCAGTTTATGTAGTCCAGTCAAGGCGAATTGCGGCTCAGTTTCAGAGCTGTTCCCATATTTGTTAAACTCAGATTTGGGATATTGGTCCCTAGAGGACGGCCCCATTTGCTTGTTACTACCATTCGGTCCCATGGCGTCTTGAGGGTTTGAATCACAGCTTATCGGGCGCACCGACGCGGAATCACAGATTGACGAACGCACCGACGTGGGTTTCATATTGAATTGAGATGACAGTTTTGGTTTGGACGACTCGCTGGCCGTGTTCGAATCATTTTTGTTGAGGTCAGGGCTCCACTGACTCCCTTTACCGCTTTCCCAGTTATTTGGAGGTTGAGATAGGTCGCGCGGAGGCTGTGATAATTCACGAGGATGCCAGATTAGGATTTAGGCTGGACCGTTTAGGCACTACCTCGCTTTGAAGGTGGTGTGTCAACTGCATTGGATTGGTATCCGGCATGGGCGTATCAGTATCGACGGTCAGCAAGTTGTGGTCATTTGTTCTGGACTTTGCTAAATCATAGCTGTCACTATTTTTGTTTTCACTTGTTAAAGGTTAAGCATTGTTTTATTCAGCATACCCCGTTAGCAACCAGGTTTCACCAGCAAGGTCCCATCTTTTTATATTCAAGTTGGTCCCCCTTTTTAATATAATCCCTCTTTTTATATTCACGTTAGTACCCCTTATCGCGTGCAAAGTTTCCAATACTAACCATTTCCGACCCTAGTTTGGCCTTATAAAACTGTCCCCCGATCTGGCCCCATGGATGATTTTTGTATTGGACCTATTTTGCCCTGTTTAGATTATTATAAGATTACCACATTACCCCAGTTTAGGATCAATTTTAGCCGTCTTGGATGTGCGAACTTGAAAATTTTCCTACTGTATCTAGTAGACCAGTTATGTGCGATATTATCGTTTGAACCAATCCTACCATTTGAAACTATCTTACATGTTAGAGGTGGAACGTCCTTTGGTGCGCAATTATTACCAGATTTTGTAGCTTTACAATTTCGAAGAATTCGAAAGAATCCTGCACCAAAATCCTGCACCTCAGTATATCCTACTAGACTATCCTTTGGTGCGCAATTATTACCAGATTTTGTAGCTTTACAATTTCGAAGAATTCGAAACTCGAAATCACTGCCCGCTGGGGAGGTTTTGATTACAAGGGGGTTACGGCCGCCTTATGTTAATCATTAGTTAATTGAAACCTTTCGGCAGCGTTGCATAGAGAGGGCCACGCTCCAGCACTTTAGTGTAATTAAGAACGTAGCTTGAGTAGCGCTGTACTTTCTGTGAGAGAGAATTTATTTTGCAACTTTAGGTACAGCGCCATCCAAACCACCCGTTAGACCGGTATCTGGGACGCAGCGCTCTCTAGAGAGCGATGCTCTTTCATGCGAATAAGTTCCGGCTGTGTACAATGGCTTAACCTAGCTTAATTTTATACTTTTTTGCGGGGCGTTTTGTATACTCATTGACTGAAAATAGCTTGATGAATCGTGCAGTTTGCTCGTCATAATTTCGTTATGTCTGCACCGATTAATTGACATGCTGTTCGATATGTTTAGACATTCGTTTTTAATGGAGTCAGGATTGATAATTTCGAAAATATTAGCTTCCACTTGATCGTATTCGGCTCCGTACACCTTAGTTGCCATAACATTTAGTCGGCCGTTATGGATACTGCAATATTCCAGCGCTAGATCAGTTTCGTCCTGAATGGCCTTGCACCGTTTGCTCAGCAATCGCATTTCAGCGTCATGAGTGCTGCTGAATGCGGAACTCTGGCTGGCCACTATGGATTCAATAGATTTGAGTTTGTTGTCATAGACTGAAGCTTGCGATTCAAGTTGGCTAATTATTTTCCCATGCTCCTTAAAAACGATTTCGACTTTACGATCGACCTGCTTGATCATGTCTTCATGTGCAGAAATTTTGCGCCCTACAGCCTCATCAATTAGCGCTTGGAGACTAGCGTTTTCTTGGCATTGTGGGGTGAATTTAGAGCTAGGTTCATTAGGCTCTTCGTTACCAATAATAATCTCGTTAGCAGCAGACTGCGGCTTCATGCTGTCCTTCATGTTGAGAAATTTGAGCATGTATTTATATTTTATTGCTCTAGATTCAGCCAGACAACTCCGACTATTGTCAAAAGAGTATTCCTTCAGCTTGAAGCTGGAGTATATATCTTGCATATTTGGCAGATCAAGAATGGAATTAAATTTGCTGCCATCGGAGGGTTTGGTAAAAAGTTTACCTCTTCGGTTCATGATGCCTTTATTGACTTTATAATTTGCATCATACTGTTTCTTTTGGTTCACTGTCGCGTCGAAAATTTCATTCTTTTTTAGCCACTTACAGGCCATGAAGGTAATGGCCCCTTCCACATCCTCGAAATCGAATTGATAGGCTTTTGGGAAGGCACCTATACGAGAGGCTTGGGCATCTTCACGAAATGTGTCGTTATGAATTGAATTGATCTCCCAGATCTGATTGTTTAAGATGTTGGTTCGGACACCTCCGCGATGATACATCAATTTTGCAGCGTAGTATTTGTTCACAAAATCCTCACATAGAGGAATGTAAACACTCCAAACCTCGTCAATATCAAGTGACCAGGCCTCCCTAATGAATGGTAGAAGGGCGGTCACCGCTTTATGGGACCGCGTATTAATTTTGAAGTGGCCAAAACGCATGAATGTCAGTAGGCTGACTATGTTGTCAACTTGTATGAATTTAACCAGTGATTTGGCGTTTATGTCACTGTGCCGTTGTCCGTTAATTGAGACGGAGTCAGGACGCAGTCCAGTTTTCTCGAGCAGAGTGATAATTTGCCAAAACTCAGTTGGCTTCACTTCGATTTTGAAAAGTTCTTCTAAAAATTCCTTTCCTCTTTTCTTTTTGGCTAGAGGGGAGTTATCTTGCATCCCATCATTATTATCCACCGCATCATCGAGAGAATCCCTTGTTGTTGGTTCAAGTTCATTAGGGCACATTACCATAGGATTGTTGTACTCATCTGGATCATTGCGGTCCCACTGTACATTATATTGTGGAAGGCGAGATTCTCGGTTTTTATTTATGGTCCAGTCAGGGTCATCGAACCAGTTATAAACTTGGCCTAAGAATTTTAGATTGATTTCTCTGTTATTAGCGGCTTCAATGTAACTGCTTCTATGGTTGTCTTGTCTATTGGGCCCCTGATTTAGACTGGAAATTCTTCGTTCATCTCTAGGACCAGTTTGTTCCTCATATCTTTTCCCACCTTGAGCTGTTGGACCGGGGCGATGGTAAGGGGAGCTGTTATGGTTACGTGACTCCGTGCGATTAGCCATTCTCGAGCTGTGACTACGCCGACTTTCATCGAAATTGGCATTACCCCACCTGTCATTAGGTTTATGATCACGAACATCGTCAGCTTGTTTAGCTGGAAACCGGTTAGGAGCATTGCTGAGATTGCTGCTCCTGGGCTCAAAATTGTGATTTAAAGCATTACTGCCCCTTGCGTCTGCCCAGTCCATAGGATTAGTGTTGTACTCCCTGTTAGGAGCATTGAATGTGCTTCTCTGATTTTCACGTCGAGTTTTACTGAATTCGTCGTGCCGATAATGACGTTCCTCTTAATATAATTGTTAGAGGTTCATTCTCCGTTTAAAGAGCTATTTGTTGTTAGGGTGATTAGATTATACGTTTCACGGTTCATACCTAGTTTTTTGTCATGTCTGTCGCTCACAGGGTATTGCGGCTTGTAAACATCCCTACTATCATCATGTATTCCACGATAGCTTGGCTTATCGTATCGCCGTTTATAATTATCATCATGCTGGCGATCGAACTCATCGTTCTGTGTATATGGCTGGGAATGTTGTGCGCGATTATCGTGCCGCCAGTGTGAAGAGTTTTGACGACTGTTAAGATCATGTCTGTCATAGTATTCATCGTGCAACTCGTCGTGACGATCATCGTGACGATCCCCGTGTAGATTCGCTCGACGGCTATCGCGTCGATCAACGTCACGCAGCCCCATGCGTCGATTGTTGTACATGCTATGTGAGCTTTGTCTGCTGTCCATTTTACCGAAAAACTGTCTGAAATAGTCCGGGTTTAGGATTAGAAACTGACGGAATAGCGGGTATCTTCTTGAACTCGCTTTTTAATACTATTAATGTTTAAATTGGATGTTACTTGCCCCTCATCCTCGCTTTGGATAGTTGCTATGTTTCTTTTTCATCTAAATTGGTTATTTATTTAAACATTACTTTTGTATCGGCCGTATAGAGGTGTAAAGTCATCTCATGTCAATGTTATAGCTTAAAATCCCCGTTTCTCAAATACCAGACCGTTTGCATTTGAAACAATTTAAGCTTTAATCGTATCCCGCACTTGATGTCATCCTTAGCGCTTGTTTTGTACCGGACCAGCATTTTGTTTTGAAGGTAAGCGTTGTAAGTAACACCTGTATTATCAGGTGGCATCCAATTAACCGAGCACATTTTCCTGTAAATGAACTCATACTGACCCATATTTTTATCAGTCCGACGATACGCCACATTTGATAGGTTAACAGTTAATACTCCCGAGAGTCTGTTACTAGATTTAGCTGCTTCAGCAGTGCGCTGTAATCATTACAGCCGCCTCCAGTATTAGTCAGTTCACCGTGTCTTACGCGATTAAATCTGAATTTAGTAAGCTTAGTTGTCATCAGAATGCTGCAGATCAAGCTTGTGACGGGAATGGTTAGGTGCAATATGGTGAGATGATGAACTTGATGATTTGGTTTTTAAGCACGGCAACCAGTCAGCAGTGTTTACATGGTACGCACTAATGAGGTTAAGAGGTACAATGAAACTTTACAGAGAACGTTATAAAAATGAATGTGACAGATTTTAGAAGATCCTATCCAGGAAAATGAATGCGACAGATTATAGAAGATCCTATACAGGCTTTGCAGTTACAGTTGGAACAGGCTTGGTGGTAGTCTGACTGTTGGTACTAAAAGTAAAAAATAAAAAATAAAACGCCTCAGGTTTTCTCTGGTTAAACTTTGTGTGGATCACTTGTAGGTTGGATATATCGTTTGAATTTGGGATTCGGCTGAGATTGGTCGTTGTCTGTAGCTTCATGCATTTTTAATGAGAATGAGGTAAGGGCAATTTGGTTGTTTCGCAATAGCTGAAATATTGCTATTTCGATACTCAGAGCAGATTGAGTTTTTATTTGTTATATCATGGCGCCCTAATTTGGTCCCCTGTTAGTTGAGTGGTAACTGACCATAGTGATTAGGTTGCGATGTTGCCAATGGTTTAATTGGCAAGACCGCACTCATGCGTAAGTAGCCTATCAGTCATTACTCACTGTGTCGCCCGCAGGCATTCTGATTTAAGCGCTCCAGGGTCAAGAACCTCAAACATCGATATGGAGTCACACTATTGGCCCATATCATGGTGCTTCATTTAGCAAATCTTTATACCGCAACAATCATTCATACCACGTATTAGCGTCGCTGTCAGACTTCAGTCCTGCCTTTCCTGCAATTGAACACTTTAGTTTTTATCGCCCGTTAGAGTGCCCGTGAGAGTGCCCGTTATAGTGCCGTTAGAGTGCCCACCTCCAGCAACTGGTAGTACATAAATGTTCGCACACACAGCGTTATTCCCCAGTTGGATTCCCCAGCTTAATCGCAGTGTATTAGTCTCACCTAGCCAGTTCCCCCGCATGTTCAGCGTAAGTATATTATTAGTTCAAGTAAGTATATTATTAGTTCAAGTAATAGTAGCCATTCCCCGGCTCAGGGTTAGCACATGCTCGTAGCAAGAGTTATCAGTTGGTACTCCATTTGGTGACGGTGTTGGTATCCTTGATTACTACCGTGACTGCGGCATGCACTTTTCATTTGCCTCACGTATTTACCCATTAACATTTTGACTCGTAATGAGAACTTTGTAACAGAAGGTGATACCTGCATGCCCTATGGGATATGGTTTGTAGCACATAATGTGACACCGATCGATATGTATTTGCGTTGTAATCTGCCATGCGGGACGAAATTAGGCAAGAAGTTATATGGTTAGAGAAATCTTTATTCCGATTTGTTTTCGGAGAACTTAGATGTTCCTCCCAACAAGGGGTAAAAGGTGCAGATAGACAATGCGACTGACATTTTTTAGTCCGCGCTGCCTATTTCTCAACAAAATATGCTTGGCATATTTTAGCATCATTGAGTCATACCATCGTCTTGCAGATTTCTCTAGAACTGGATCCTCAGGAGCTCTCTTAGCCAAATTGTAGGAGAGCCACTTTCTAAAGTAAATATTTAAGACGAATATTTAAAGTAATTTTATCCTAAGAAAAGACCGATGAAAAAGAAGAAAAATTAATTTTGTCCTACTCGTGGCCCGTCTAAAACAAGACTCAACGGTTTAATTAAACGGTTGAAGGGGTTGAAATAGTTTATTATTTAATTAGTAGAACAGGGGAGAAGGGAAAATGGAAGTAAAT
>SCLE01066139.1:0-17034 GCA_004367955.1 Bathochordaeus stygius | reverse complement strand
GGGAGTTTTCGGTATATTAAAGCTATAGGGCTGAAATCCAGTACATGTATAGATTAGACCATGTAGATTTCAGCCAGACCGTTTTAGAGGAGTTGCGTTTTAGTTGGGTCTCGAGTCACACGTTTTCTTTTTTTCATCTTTTCTCGTACCCATCCAGATAAAATGTTAAGATCACTGAGAGTTATACTATATGCACTGGTTATTACATCCGTGACCAGTAATTCTGGCTCCCATGATCGGTGTGCTGATCTGAAGCGCAACCCCACTAGTGGACCCAGCGGTCCTCTCAATGTTACCGAGCGGTAGGATTAAACACATGTTTGAACACAGCTGTACAATGTATTAACTGTATCTACGTCTAGGTGAATGCGATGGATAATGGATCTCTACTAATGGAACCTGGAACTGTGACGAATAGTGAATGAATACCAGCCGTACTGCACGCGAAAACACCAAACTCAACACCAACATCACCGTAATAAACCGCTTAGCCTATTGCTCAAACGACGCACTCTTTACTATGCACCACCTCATACACCTTATTCCCTATACACTTTAATGTATCCCTGTATGCCATCAAAACGACGTCAAATAAATGAATGAAGTCTTATAAATGAGTGAAGCTCGGCAACAAATGACTAAACTCACATGCCAAAACTATTTCCTACATGCCATCACAATAATTCTATACCAATGTTCTATATGTCATCCCTAGTTTGCATTTTACGCCGTCTCATAAACAGCCATACAAACAATCTCGTTCCGCTCCGCTTAATAAGAATTCCGTTACTCCCGAGTCACAACAATCGGCACATAACTGGCACCGATAGGTAAACAAATAAAACAATCAAAGTATTACTCACGCGAGAAAACCAGAGAAAAACTACTGCGTACCAACTCTCCTCCCTAAATATCTGCTACTGCAAAAATGACACGCTGACGCAAATAAATGTGCTGACGTTTCACCTGTCCTGATTCTGTCTCTCTCCTCCTCCCCTGCAACAAACCACCATTCCAACTTGTATTAACACCAAGCACCAACAAACTTAGCGCTGCCCCCATTCTTTTCCTGTAACACACTAACCACCCCAAATTCTAATGACAGCAGGTGCAATCAAACTAGCGCACGGACGAAGCCACCAGCTAATTCTCATCTAACATATTTCCTTCAGTTCAAGTCGGGGTACTATGAGTTACCGGAACAGTGGACCTAAACGTCCCAATCATCGTAACGCCAAGTACAATCATGACCACCATCGCGATGACAAGTACAATAACGAAAGGAGTCGTGACTCCCATGGCTATCAGCGCGATATAGCCCATCGTTCTGCTCATAACCGCGACTACTCGGAAGAGTACTCCTCGGACCGATCAGGTGAAATCGGGTTTGATGATCACAACGATCGCAACGTACGCAACTTTGAGCACACCAAGTATCGCACTCATGCCCGGGACAGATCTCCACGAAATAGATCTCCGCGACGCAGCTCATCCCCAAGACGTTCCCCACTCAGAAGGGGACGCAGCAACAAAAGACACTCTCCACGCAGACAACGACGTGGAGCAACAACACTCTCAGCAAGACGTATCGAAGATGCCCGCCAAACTCAATCTGACCCAAGGAACCAAACTTACATTTCATTAGAATCCCAGACTACCAACTACAGCACAAATAAAAACAAAAATACATGCATAACCGAGTCATCACTATTAACTGATACTAACACTAACCATGCAACCATTATGCCATCTAAATCATCCCATGCTACTATCCCACCGCAAGCGAGCACACCATCGCCTTCGCTCCACCCGCCTCATACGCCTCTATCTTATGGTACAGCTCAATCCACATACGCCCTCCACAACACTACACACATCGTGACTCCTAATAACGACATCCCCATCTCTTCATATAGCAATTATGTCCCAAACTCTCCGTTTGAAACCACAAAGGACAACAGAATTAAACCTGTATATCACAGGGCATCTCATCCCGGGTACTCTAATGTTCCCAGCGTCACGCAGCCACCAAACCATGGCCACGCAAAACCGGTCCAGAAGCCCTCTGCACTGCCCTTCGCCTCTGTATCTTCCGCCCCCAACCACATACCAACTCCCGCCAACCCGCCAGTCCTACCCAAAGCTGTTACAAACAGCTTCCTCCGCAAATATGCCAAATGCAATCAACACCAAAAGGATCCCACGAACGTACGCAATAAATCCCCTACTAATGACAAATGTGAAGTCAGTATTACAAATACTATCAGATATGATACTAAGCTACCCCTAGATAATGCTAACTTTCAGACAAGAAACGACAAAAATCATGCACGCTTTGAAAGTCCAAGCTTCTCATCTCCCAGACCAAACGAGGAAAGAAGCACCATTTTAAAATATGCGCCAATTTTCAATTGGTATGCGGTGGTCGGCTGGACCATTGACGCTGTGCGTGTAGCCAGACTTAAGGAATTCCACATGGCAACAGGCAACAGGAAAGCTTCTGACTACTCTAATGCCGATATCATGAAGCCTGTCAATGACCCAATGATTGACAGCTTCTCGACCATCGACGACATACTCTACTATCAGCTGAAACCAACGGAACTTGGCCGCCTTATTTCAGCTCTCGAGAAGTGTAGAATAAGACCCAATGCGGTCCTTTTCAATGACATGGAAGTCAACACAGCTCTAAAACCCACTACCAAGATTAGGAGCATGAAGCTACGATATGTCTCTGACTCTCTGGCTTTCGCGAAATTCGCTCATTCCAGGATCTCAATCCACTCACACAAGTCGATAACCTCATTGCTCCCTTTTATAAACGATGCCTGGAGCCTTAATGGCGAAAATGAATGGATTCTGGCATTACCAGAGTGTGCCACGTTCTGCGACAAATATAATATGGCGCGCACATTATACAAAAACGGAGGCACTGCTGCCTTCAACCTCAAACATGAACGCGATTTAATTATCGACATGCACAGATCCTCCTTCGATGGAAATGGCTCCCAAGTAGGCCGCCTCCCACTAGAGTACAGATTCGATTACGAAGATACCACCGGCTGTGTCTCATTTCAAGCATGCAAGTGGAGGTCGGTGAATGCTCAATTCGATGCCTTTCAGCATCAAAAAGAAATCTCTAGAAATAACAATCGTACACGCACAGCCATGCTGTCACGGAAGGGCAAGCTCTTCACCCGACTTGCCCATCATCCGAAATATGATGCAGTGTCCGACTTGCCGTGCATGACGGACATTTACCTCGAACACCCTGAAAGGGCTTACTCCTTCGACAATGACCAGAGCTGCCTTTTCAAATCAATTGAAGCAAGATATGGCTCTCTTGCAAAACACCTCAAACTGCGAAACAATGAGATTCTAGAAGGGGACATGATGCCCCCGAGCAGTAAGATGGCTGGCAGCCTCAGCAATCAGCTCAATCCCAACATTGGCAACGCGGACAGCATGACCATGGCTAACCCTGGCATCAAATACGAACTAGACATCATCAAAAACCGCCTTGCGTCGGCTGACAACAAACTCGCCTCCCATATCGCCCACTCGACTAGCGAAAATGTAAATATCAAGAACGCTGTCGGCAAGAGCATGGACACCATTGCCGAATGCAAAGCCCATTGCAGTAAGCTATCAAATAATGTTCTCTCCATGTCAATCCGTAATGACATGGCCTGGACTGGTACAATCCAGGAAATGAAAACATATGACATGAAACTGGAGCTGTATGACAAAGGCTTCAACAGTCTCAACAACATGAACTCCATACTAGCTGACCAAATCAAGGCTGTAGCGGCATGTACCAATATGCCCGATAACAACGAATTCAAGGACAATCTATGTGATCTACTCGAATTAAATGAGGATTACAATCCAAGAGATGCATGCTCTGATCTGGTCGCAAGAATGAACGCCCACGCAGCCGAAGCAGCCGACTGGTATAATAGCAAAAAAGCCATCATCGAGGCAGACATGTGCATGAAAGCAAAATTCTCTAATAATAAAACAAATGACTCAGGCAACTTTAATAGTCTTATAAAAGCCAGTACAGGAACAGGAGTCAACCAGCATAGCAATATTTCTGATATAAAACATAAAATCGTCTCAAATCTTGACCGATCTATTGCATCAGGCAAGTCGTCCCGTTTTAGCGTTTGTTCTGATAACAACGTCGCTCCCATATCCACACCATCAAACCACCAAAATAACATTCCTAGTATTGCGATATTTCCTCCTATTAAAGAACATCTCAACAATCAGGATACTGAAATGATCGAAGAAGACGTTTCTCCACCAAGCAACAAGACCATAAATGCAGAGCCTATGTCTGCCCCAGAATCCACCATTGAAAAGAACCTCAACGAGGCACCAAACCTTTCAAGTAAGACATCCCACTCCAAATCAGTTAGACAGTTTGCTAGGCCAGGTAGTCCTACACTTGTTGCCCACGCATCAGACCTTAATAAACATAAATATATTATAGCCACGCAACCTAGCACCGACAAACAGGTATCTGGTACGGACCTCATTCCCGACAAACCAAACGGCTCCACCATGGATGACGCTAGCACAAAGAAACGGGATCGTACGCTTGACAATGACATGGCTGAACCTGAAGAAAATAATGACGAATCAAAGAAAATTAAGGATCCGGAAAAATTGTTTCCCTTTAGTAACACCCCCAATTTGCTCAAACCTTATAAAAATAACAATTTATGTAAGAGGGACCACATTTATTTAACTCAGAGCTCAGTCATCGACGAATGGGCGAACACGCCAGAGGCCTCGTCGGCCCATAGCGTCGCGGCTACGATTATCGGGGAAAAGTCAAAACCTATTCGCCTACAAACGAGTTACAAAAATAAGTTTCTTCAAAAACTATCGCAGCCTCCGCCTGTAGTTTTGCCGTCACCAATGCCAATTATCTTGTCACCGCCAATAATACCGGCTGTAGTTTTGCCACCGCCAACACTGCCACCCGCAGTCCTACAGCAGCCAACGGCAACTATCCTGGCACCACTAGCATTGCGTCCATCTATAGACACTGTTGAAAATAACGCCCCACATGAAACTATCATCGCCGATGACATTCAAGTGCTTAGTAGGAAACCTAACGTTAACCTTACTTCTATGGATGCCACCGATATTAACATCGGCATTAAAAAGATAACCCTGCTCAGGAAGAGAGCATCTAAAACTCGCTGGCCTCGCTTCTCACTCACTAAGAAAATAGTCCTGATTAAAACTGCCAGCGAGAGATGCGAATTCAAATTCCTATGTCTCGTGGCGCCGGAAATAACGATCAAAGCGGTTAACCAATACCTAGCCAACGTGAAAAATCAGAGTCCTAACATTAACAAAAAGAATGAGCTCGTTTTTGACTCGACACATGTTACAGTAACAGAAATTTCTGACCTAGCAATCAACTTAGCAAAATTTGGGCCTGCAATAACGGATTACGACAATTACACGCAACTTTTGGAATCTAATAATATAGATGGCCTTGACCAAATAATCCTTCCGCCGATTTCAAGCAATATGTTGTGCATTATAATTCAGATACTCGAACATAATAACTTTTACATTCCATATTTAATTGACAATAATGAAATTTATACACTTATGAAGAGTATCATGAGTATGAATATGGAAATTGAACCCCATATTGCAAGACACGAAAATGAAGTAGGCATCCGCGATCTAATAGCACATTTTTGTAAGGACCCTAACGCCAAGGCCGGGTTCCATAATAGTAATCCAAACAGCGTACAAAACCCTACTAATAACAGTAACCAACCTCTAATTTCATCGGGCACAATTGAACCGTCCCAAAGACTGACTCCATCAATGCTAATCACGGAGGCTCCACACTGCCCAGTGGAACGACCGAGGGCGGCAAACCCAATAGCGACAAACCACCAGCTGGTACATAATCCACCTGAACTGAACATGGTAAGTCTTAACCAATCCATATCATCCAATGAATCTTCAAATGGGGAGCCAGCCCCGCCCCCCGCAACTGTTGAACGAAAGTACATTATTCCCCCACGGTTTCAATCGTTCAATCATAATCGCAGCGCTGCCGTCAATGCCGCCCTAATAACGGGTGATACCCTTGCAGAAGCTATTTCCATCGACAATAAAATCGCCATGGATCACGTAAAGCACAAAAAAGTCCCCAAGGCAAAAATAAACACTGCTACTATCGCGGACTTGTTAGTTATATCGGTCAATCTTAATAAACCAAATCACCAAATACCCAGCCTCCTGGACCATTTCAGTCACGCTCATATTATCTGTATCAATGAGCTCAATATTAACCCCGAGCTACTAACAAAAAAGCTAATCCTCCCGTCCAATTTCGATGCCTATGTACACGAACCAATTCTTATAAACGATAGACCTACCATACTATCAGCCATCCTTATAAGTAATGACTGTGGACTCACTGTCAAAAAGGTCTACTCACACGCTCCATTCACAGGTGTGTCAATCAAGATCTCGGAATCGGCAACCCCCATCAATATTACAACCTTTTACAGAACCCACCTGGATTCCCCAAAATCGAGAGCTATGGGTATAAATACCGTGGCTGCTTACAACAATTACTATATTACACATTTGGAACAGATAATTAAAACCCAGATCAAAGTCCCGTCAATACTATGTGGCGACATTAACGTAAATTTCAAAAAACCCCGTAACCAGGACAATAACGAATTTTGCCGTAAACTAAGAGGACTTTTCCACAGCTATAACAATCACAAATTTAGCTCCACTAACATTCCTAATAAAAAGGGCAAAACTGACGTCCCGACTGAATCAAATATCGACGTTTTTCTAATAAAAAACTTTGACGATACCTACATTAGGGATATTTTCGATGGAAATTGCTTCTGCAATAACGATGGCCACGCCATACTTACGGCCAAATTTACCACGCAAATAATTCAGAATGCCACCAACACGAATATGCTTGTCTATAAAAAATGCACGCCAGAAACCATACACGATGCAGCTGTGATCGCACTCGAAGCAGCCAGGTCCACACTGCACGCGCTCATGGACGACGCGGACAAAGAGCTCACTAAATGCACAAATGAAAATTGGCAAAATACTTTTATCGATAAAACTGTACCATACTCTAAGTTTCTTAATGAAACGATGGAAGCTGTGATGAGTGAAATTATGCCATCTTCCATTATTTCAGTAAATAAAAAACACTTAAATTCATACTTGTCTTCTGAAACTCGCGCAATTGCAAAAAAGGTTAAACACATCAAAGATCAATTCAGACTGTCCAGTAGCATCACTAACGAACAAAGGGTAACTTACAACGAACTAAAGAAGCTACTTAGAAGAATGTCTCAACAAGACAGACGTTATTTTAAAAGTAAGAGATCAATCCATGAAACCCTAGGGCCCAATGAAATTTTTCGAATACAAAGGGATCTCAATCCCAAGGACAAAGTCGCATCCCTTATAAGGGGCAACCACAGTGCTGATGAACTCCGAGAATATTTCCTAAATCTCCAGAACGCCACCGCCCCCATCCCTGGAGCATTCAGTGGCATTGACTACTGGGAGGACCTCCCCAAAAAAGAAAAATTTGGCAACAAGAACCTTCTTCTTGCCCTTGAGGGGGACTCTAAAGCAACCTCGCTCTATAAGCTTATAAGATCCCTTAAAAAGAAGACCAAAGGGCTTAATTCTCTCCTCAACCGCGAAACACTTAGCAGCTGGCCCGAGGAAACCCTTTTCTACCTGCAAAAAATGATCGAGTTTGACATCAAGCTTGGGGCCTTCCCACAATATGACAAAACCAATAAAATGGTTGTCATTCCCAAGCTTGGTGCCAAAGATCCTAAGTCCATATCAATAAAGAAATTTTTACCACCAACCCAACACGGATTTAGACGAAACCATTCGTGCTCGACAGCAATTATTGATATGCTTCTAGAAATAACTAGCAAGCCGAAAAACATGACTACCATACTACTATTTGTCGACTGCACAAATGCTTTCGGCACCATCCCGCACGAGTTAATTAAGAAACGACTCAAAAAATTAGTAGACCCAAACCTATATCTCTATTTCGAACAGTGGTTGGACAACCGTAAAGGCGTCATCATTGAAAAGGGGACCCATAGTGCACCCATTGACCTACCAGCCTGTGGTGTGCCCCAAGGGGGGGCTCTCTCTCCCCTAATCTTCGCCCTCATGATTGCGGGAGTCGAAGATATTGTACCAGATCATCTCAAACATAACACTAAACTATTTACATTTGCAGATGATCTGGTCGCCGTCATCAGCAGAAACTCCATCACAGAGGCCAGAGCTGCGGCCATGACAACGTTGAAGGATCTGGTTACATGGACGGACGGGCGTGGTATCCACGTCTCGTACCCGAAGACGTCCTTCGCGGTCCTAGGTATGACTAACTCCCCCGATCTAATCTTAGAAAATGGCATCCACATAAAGCATAAATTCAACAATAAACACCTAGGAATTAGGTTTAATACTAATCTCGATTTCAACAATCAGATAAATTTCGTGCGGAACAGGATTTATGAACACAGAGCTACAGTGTGTCATGCCAAATATGCTGGTGATTATAATGATCTTCTCAATCTAGCTAGATCCCTTATTTATGGGAATCTCAACTACGGGCTGGAAGTCCTGCCCATTCAAAGCGACCAAACATATAATAAATTGTCCAAACAAATTACGCAGATAGTCACTGACATATTTGACATAGACAACGCTGACCCTGCGTCAGCCCTCTCCTATGACTCTATCTTTGACACGGTAAATTGGCCGGACCCTAGGAATCTCCATGAGCGTGCAATTCTACTTTTCATGAATAAAGTTGTCACAAATGATGAGCCTATAACTCTAAAAAATAGCATTCTTAACGCAATCTTCTACAAAAAATGTCAAAGAAAGTTCGCTCCTAATATAAACAATCCGAAATATTGTACGGACGTACCCATCATTCGGCTACCGCAGCATAAACCGGTAAACAAAAACATGTTTCCATTCAATAGCACCAAATGCTACAACAGTTTACCCTACACAATAAGACGACAAATAATGCACAAGGACTTTAACAACAGGGTTAGGGCCTTCTATAACATTAAATGTTCTCATCGTGCAGGCAAAACTGACTGCAGAAGATGTCTACATGACGCAAATAACATTAAAATAAAAATTAGTGAAATCGAAATATCGGCATCCAATACATCACCGCTAAACTTTTTGCAAATATTCTACGGGTGTAAAAAGTTATCCGATTTTAGTAACACTATTGGTCAAATTTGTAACACTTTATTCCAGAGAAGTAGAATAAACCCACTATCGCCAACCACAATTGCAGATAATCTAGCCATGGCTATACCGGATGTACCGGCGAATTTGCCACAGGCTATTAATGACAGCTCGGGCACACCGTGTGCCGTTATTGACACTAACAAACCAGGACCCAGTACTGCAATACAATAATAAGTAATAATTAATACCTTCGGGTCACGTCCAATAGGAAATTTGCAAAGCACATCGCACCATCGCACGCCGCTTGTTGCATTTAAATCTGATACTGTGCGACAAATCCAAAAGTCCAGTCTGTCAAACATAAAATATATCGAGACGTCAATATACAGAGATTAGAGGCCCTCATGGTGGCCGGGGGTCTTCTGGTGACAATTTTCGGCTGCCCAATAGGGCCCCTGGAACAATACATGCAATATTACGTTACAAAATCGTATATACATAACATGCCAGCAACAAAAACGGAGAATTGATAATATCTCTCAGATTGTTCCAACAAAGAACAAAAACCTCCAAGACAGTGCTAGTCCCCAAGTCGCTACACCCCAAATCGTCACAAAGCGCCAAATTGCTACGATTTTTTCGATGTACTAAAACTCCCAAAGTTAAAAATTTGCAAACAAGAAAATTGTATCTAAAATGCTGCAATGGGTAATACTGAAAATTTGCACACACCCCCAAATCGTTGCAATTCGCCAAATTGTTACGATTGTTTCGATTTACTAAAACCCTACCAATGTCAAAATTCGTTGCCAAGAAACGTGTACCTATTTTTCGATGTACCAGAACCCTCCAAATGTCAAAAATTCGCTACCAAGAAACTTATAGCTAAACGGCTGAGATGGTAATATTGAAAAATTGCATATACCCCAAATCGCTACAAATCCTAAAATCGTTACGATCTTTCCAAGGTGAAGTTGTAACGGTTTGGAGACTGGCACTGTTATTGAAACCATCTTCAGAAGGGACCGTCGCTGTGAGTGATTCATTATTATGAAATCATCCGCAGTGAAGGGGTGCCGCCACTGGGGGGTCCCTAATCCCTGTATTCCCAATATCTCAGCATTTTAAACACTCCCTTCCTGATTTCTATGCCGATGACTAGTCGACCATCAAAATATACCGCCATATCTATATCTGTCCAACGGAACAAGCTGGGGGCCCCGAACCCCTGTATTTTCAACGTCCGTTATTTTAGACATTCCATTCCTGGGGTTTTGCCGATGACTAATCGACCATTAAAACATATTGCCATCTTGATATCTGCCCAACGGCTGGAGCAAACAAATTCAATTTTTAATTTTTAATACACAAAATATACATTTATTAGGCAAACTAATACAATTTCCTGTTTTCTCATCATAATTGACCGCTGCAGTCCTTTGGTGACATAAATGTCCGGTTTACTCCAACTGCCTCCACTGGCCACACAGCCATCACAACCATGAATACCATGAACACCTATATTTCCTAATTCCAAATTTCATCCTAATCCACCCAGTGAGGGAACAGGGTCCCTTAGGGCAAAGAATAGCCAACCCCACGTGCAAGTAAAAATAATAAAATTCAATAAAAATAAATTGTGTCTTGAAATTAGGCACAAGTATAGACCTGATCACGTAAAGTCATCAATACGGGCATGCAATTATGTAATCGGCAGGGGCCAAGCGCTCTCTCCTTATGCATTTGAGCTTAGGTCACAACTTACAGCCAGGCGCGCTAGCCAATGACACTTTCGATTGAGGCGACGAAAGTCCCAGTTACTACCCTGTAGCACGTGTGACCTAAACCAAAACGCGCCCTAACCCTCAATCAAGAGGTCCTATTGTGAAGTATTTACTCCCCGACCAAACGGACCGGCAGTTAGGCCAAGGGTAAACGCGATACCTCATACTTCACAACAGCGGGCTTCTCTTAACAGCAAATGCCTTCCCCTGCCAACTTTAAACCCAGGTCACCAAGTAGGCAAGCTCCTGGTTACCCTAAAAATCTGGCCTTCAACTCTCAGAAAATATTAAGACTAAATAATGCATACAATTCCTCCAGTTCATACAATAATCCATCCGGCTACCCGAAAAATTGGATTCAAGTAATTTTATATATCAGCAGGGGCTAAGCGCTCTGTCCTTATGCGTTTTGTTTTATTGAATAACTTACAGTCGTACGCGACAACCAAGGATGCCTTCGATTGAGGAGACTAAGGCGTCTGTGGTCGCCTACGACACGTGTCCAATAAATCAAAACGCGCCCTAACCCTCCCGGAGGAGGTCCTATCAGAAGGTGTTTATTCTCTCACTCAGCTGACTAGCGGCTGAGTTAAAGATAGGCGCGATACCTCATCCCTTCCATAGCGGGCCTCACTTAATAGCTATTACTCCACCCCTGCAACCAACCGAGTGAATTACAAATAACGAGACGCATTAAAACAGTTGTCCATCACAATACCAGTATATAATAAACTGAACCTGTTGCACCACACACGCCACCAACAAACGGATTACAGCTAGCACACCCCATCCACCAAAGTAAGAGCCGCCAGTGTAACAAACGTTACCGACCAGAATAACTAAGAATATAAATTAACCAAAATTACAATCCCCGTGTTCTAGCGAACTTAATATTAAATAAACCAATTTATTCACAGAATATTTATTAATCGGGACCCGCGGAGTAAGCAGGGGGTTAAGCGCTCGCACCTTATACGCCTTGACTTATGTTGTGACCTACAGCAATGCGCAACAACCGATGGCACCTCCGATTGAGGAAACGGAGGTCCCAGGGGCTGCCTATTGCCCGCACAACATAAATTAAGATGCGCCCTAATCCTCTTTACAGAGACCCTATCGGAAAGTATTATCTCCCTCACCTAACCGTCTAGCGATCAGGGTAAAGATTAACACGATACCTCATCCATTCCGTAGTGGGCAATATTAATAGCTGATTCTCTCTCCCCCTGCAATTAAGACCCGAAATCCATCCATAAATAAAGATAAAATTAAAACTTATCTCCCGTTTCAAGCAAGAAGACTTTGACTTTTGGAAAATAACATTTGGCCTCGATCAGCCCAGAATACGAACCCCAAACAGCTCCACAACCTCCCTCTAAATTATAAAATTATTATTTCTCATAAAATAAGGTAATACAAATACTCATCTCCAAATATATGGCCATGGCTGCAAATATACTGCCATTGCGTCCCTCTTATTTCCCTTCTTCCACGTAACGTTTTCAATCACTCCATAAGGGCATATTTTCCACGGCAACCCTACAAAATCAAACATGACTTACAAAATACCTCAGAACAGTAACCAAACCAGACCATGAAGGTAAATAACGAAACGGGTTTACCTGAAAATGACCAATGAAGAAAATAAATTCCATAATCATATCCATACCAAATAAGGCTTTCAAAACCGGGGACATTGTCTTCAACCTGAAATACCGCCTAAAGTATAAGTCTAGCAAAGACGCATTCCAATCCAGACCCGTTAAGCTAAACCCAACCGAGGCTCAAAATAAAGTCCAAAAACTCAAGTCCCAAAAACCGCTACTCATAAATCTCAAGGCCTAACCCGGAGTACGACAAAAACTACTATTCAACCTAATATTTATTTTTTTTTTTTGAGCCAAAGTCATCACCTAGTTGTCAATCCTAAGCCCAAAATCCGTATCCCAAACGCAGGCCCTAGTGCAAAAAGCAAAACAACAATACCCAATAAACCGCTAATTAAAATGCCGTCAAACATTTGAAACATTCTTAAGTCACCTGTAATACTGAGCATAACGGGAAGTCGCCAATTAACCAAAGTAAACTCCATAGCGAAACCCACCAATCAGATTCCAGGACCGCAAGCTTGACCTTTATCTGAACACGAATATTAAAACATAATGCAACGTTAAAACCCAAGGCCCTAAATTACCCTCCAATCCAAAATGCAAACCTAAGCCCAAAAACTAAACCCTATAAAACTGCCCAAAAACCTATGCCCAATAAGTAAACCCAAAACTAAACCCTAAAATCAAAACAAGCGGATTTCCAATTCCAATATTTAACAAGGGGAACAATTTAATGTCACTGCCCAACCGTAAGGCACAAAACCCAAACTAAATATACGGCTCAAGCTGAAATCTGCCCCAAGACTAAAGTAAAATAACGAATCTAAGCTGCTCCCAATCAAAAACTTTTCTTTTTTTCATTCCAACGCATAAACACAGAGTTATATGCCGTAGCACCAAAGACATAAATACAGTAAAGCGAAATAGCGAAAAATATTCAAAAAAAAAGGCATAATGGCAGTAGTGTGAAAGCAGTAACTTGCAGATATCTTATAAAAACAGTGACACAAGCAATCTTAAAACAGGATCAAGGTAGATTTTCAGAAAAAGCAGGAACCCTAACACACTATATTAGCCGTAGAACATAAACTTTGCTTCAATTCTCGTCAACCAAATGAAACCCCATATGGAAGTGCATATCCCTCAAACCATTCAGCGTTAGATTAAGCTGCACTTGCAAATCCTCCCAGGCAAATTCCAATAGCATTGCACACGACCGTTCATCACAATCGAACATTAGCAAAAGCCAAACCACAAATAATATCGCCATAAACCAAATGCCTTAATCACAGTTAGCCTTTCGGTCATAATCATGAGGTCACACAGCCCGGAATGGACTCGGGGCAGGGTCACCCTCCGTCGGACCGCCTAGGGCCTGTTCCGGCATGTGTGACTGCTAAATAATGAATGTGGAGACCTCCACGTTCTACTTACTGAACAGTAACCGTCTGTCGACGCCATCACGTAACATCGTAAAACCAACCCGAATGAAATCAACCACCAAACCTGCAAATATATGTGAATCTCTACAATCAGAATATAAACCCGGTGCGTTACCTCGTACAATAGCCATATTCCTGCTTTTCCAAAAGCGATCTCCAACAAATCACGGATCCACAGTAGACTTGTCACGAGTAGGAATTATTCTTGAAACCTAAAATAATGATTAGAAGTCGCAAAACCCGTATTACATAATCCCAAATGCCTACCCGCTGATCAATCGCAAACCATAGGGTCCCTAGAAACATAAACAAAAACAAAATCGTTTTTTTCGCCGGCAAAAATTCCAAGAATTCAAAGTGTGTTTAACAAATCACCCACCATGAACAGCAAGGACTACAAGTCACGGCAATCAAATAATAATCGCAAAGACACAGAGCCCCTAAAAACAAGAACAAAAACCGAAATTCTCCTCTCCCGACAAAAATGACAATTTATAACCCAACGGAAGCTGAGTAATCACCCCCTACACCACCTAAACCCTAGATATGAAACCCAGGGCCCAAATCTCACCTATATACCAAAAAGGTAACTTTCCTCTGGCAATATGCAACCTTAAAACAGAATGGCATAAAATAACGTCAATTGAGACTATAGCAACTCAGCTTCCGACTTGCTCGCGAAAGTAAAACGGCACACCCAAGTTTCTTCTTCCCTCACCCCGAAACGTAGTACCCTAATGACCACATTAACACCAGCCAAATCAAAATCATTATCAAATGATTCCCCATTTAAACAAATTGCTGGCAATCTGTGGACATAACCCAATGCAATTAAAATGCAAATATTAGCCAAAACTTACCTGCTAGTCATGCCAAATCCAATGATGCGATTACCGTGTAAATTTCCCCCCTTTTCTCAGCTTAACACGGGCATGAATTGTACCGGAAATTGATAGCACTGAGCACCAAATTCCCCATCCTGGACCCATACCAACAACATGGACCACAAATGTGCAAGAACTAAAAAAGTAAAAGTAGGCACACCTTGAAAAATTACCTTTTTTTTCGTCAACCTAATGCAGATCCATGATTCAACGAGACCAAACCACAGCCAATTTTACATCACATATGGGAAAGCGCCCTTTTAACACCCCAAAATTACGCTCACGTCCAACGAATAAAGGACATCCTTCTCCTAAAATATAATAACCTTCACGCATGAACATTCTCTGCTGAGACATAATTACACTCGTTGTGCACGATGCCCCGAAATCTGCTCCCACCTCGAATCAGAGTCCCCTCGCAATCAAAGCTTATCGCTATGAAATCCTCACACCCATGAAACGGATATAAGCCCATCGGTAAACGAAATTGCAAGATCGCAAACCACCCCCACGAATCACGAAACCCCTTACGAACGCGCATATACAGTGCTTTGACTCCATAAATTGACCTCAGCTGCGGTGAGTATGCATCCACCCGAAAATCCTCTCGAATGAGTGATAAATCACGCAAAATTACGCCCTTTTCGGCACCATGAAAGGTGCGATTTCCGCAAACACTTCTCCGCGAAACATTTTCAGCTTACCATTTAGCAATATTATCGGCAACTGCAGGCTCATTCACCAGAAAACCGCTAGCTTTGAGTCACACCAAACGACTGCATAACCACAACCAAGAATCACGCCATCCTAGTTCAAACGCGCAGACATTGCATCCATGATATTCCCCCTAAAATAATTTCTTCAACGATGAATATGCAACCACCCGAAATTCCTCTCGTATGACTAAATAGTCCCAAACAAAAATTACGCCATTTCCGATAAACGCATACATACGGCATCCATAGCACTCCTGACAACAAAGCTTTCCTCGGTTTTTCCAACCATTTCATATTTTTCCTACGTCTTTTTCTTATACTTTCCAAATTTTGAAATACTAAAACATTGATAACACCAGTAACGTCACGTGATATATTCAAACCTAGTGCACCACCCGCGGGAACAGGCATTTTTCGGGGATATTTCCCATGAATTTATTTCAACTACTCCATTTCTCTTATATTTTTTCAAGATAAAAATATTATGCATAAAAACTCAAACCTAGTGCACCACCCGTGGGAACAGGCCTTCTTCAGAATTTTTTCAATTTTTTCAAAGAGTCATTTCTACAAAATTCCGTCGTGAACAGATAGTAATGCCTGCAGGAGCCCACCGTACCATTTCAAAATATCTTAAAGCACCATTAGAGACCCCCATGGGACTTCACAGTCCACGCAACCCCGATGACTGAAACAAAATACACGCATAGCATCAGACTTGTGAATACTATCAGACCTTTGATTATTAAACATATAGTGTTAAACACAATACAATAAAACAAAAAGGGTTTCTAATCAACAATCGGCACCCGTCCATATATATTTATATTTTTATATTAAAAATCTTTTTATTCGTTACCAATTTACCGTGTCTAATAATTCCTAGGTGTTTACTGGCTTCATACAATTCTAACAAACACGATACAAAATACGACATAGACTGACTGGGATGGGGGGGGCGTTGTCGGGCTGCGCGCCCCTTCAGCCTTCTCAGTCTATCCCTGTTTTCTCCACCTGGTGACCATATAGCCACACAACGCATAAAACCCCCAAATTAACCAATTTTCAGAATACACGGCGGAGAATTGCTCATCCAACTGTGGACACCTCCTAGCAATAATGAGCAGAAATGACAGTGGTTCAAATACCAAAATTACCTTCAAAGAAGTCGATGCTACCGAGTTCTACCAGTGGAGAAGAATTACCAACCTCCCCAATCTCATCTTCCTTCTTCCTATTAAGATACTGGCACTTTTTGGGGTCAGAAAATTCATTGGAACAATTGATTTCCAAGACGAAGACCTCTCTCTCTG
>SCLE01065024.1:0-17051 GCA_004367955.1 Bathochordaeus stygius | reverse complement strand
CAAAGGCGGCAATTAATTAACCAGTTTATTTAAGGTGCAACTCGTTCTTCCGACTCTACAGGCTAAATCAAACGGGCCCAGTGTCAAAATATATAAAATCTGCACAAGGTGCTGTACAATATCCAATAACACATAACATATTTTCACTTCCTTAAAAATCCACTCCAGTCCATAGATTTAAATACCTTTAGGATAACGAATATTGTGTCAAACGTTATTGCCTAATAGGCAACTGCAAGCGGCCATATTATCCAAGACGTCAAATAGCTGAAGCTGTTCTTGGGGTCGCCATCGAGGGCGCCACCGAGCTAAACTATCACTCCACTGCCAAAAAGAAGAAAGGTCCACAGTACCCGAGCTCATCAATGGTATTTACACTCTGACTAATTGGTTAACCAAGTATATAGCTCATTTTTATAGCTAAACAACATATCGTACAAATAAGACACTGCGTACAAACGAGACGCAGTCCTGACGCCCGCAAGGTGGACCGTAACACGGTGGGCCGAAACTCGGTTTATCAGTTACTAATCAACCGTGGTGAACCAGCTGTATTAACCTGCCACACTCCAATCAAGCAATCAGTGATATTCTGAGTAAGTTACAAATGTATTCATGAAGCCAGTAATAAACAAAACAAAATTTTAGATAAACATCACTCAATCTGAAAGTACTGATCGATTGAAGCACACATTGACAAGGATACGCAGCACTGTAAAACACCATTAAACTCACCACCAAATCCTGCCAAAAGGTAAATCACGACAAATTTATTAAACCCAACAGAACATTCCAATTTTACTTCGTAACCATCACCAACTGCTCTAAGTATATCTTTTAGTCAAATGGTTAATACTGCTGCAATCAGGGCCAAAATCTTCAACAATGCAAGGCCGCCTACTCCAATGGAAACTGAAAATGAGTTTGAAGAGCACCAGCGTACGCCAAGCCTTACAAATATCAGCACCGACCTGGCTCCAAAGAATAAAATACAGGCGCCAAAGAGTAAAGCACAGGCGCCAACTATTCCAACCGCTGACTTCAATAAAACACAGGCAAATAACGGTGAACCATTTGAACGAATAGAAACAGTTAAAGATGTACGGGGTAGAAGAAGGAACCACAGCCAATTCCGTAACAATTTCCGTGGGAACCCACAAAGTAAGTTCAGCAACTTTTCATCTAATTCGGAAACCCCTTATACAACCACATGGTGGGGGCGGCATTGTGCATCGAGTGACAAATATATCCTGCCCGAGGCGAGCTTGAGCAGTTATGATCCACGATTTGAAATTTGTAGTAATAATAGTCTTCATACCGTTCAAGATCCAGGATTTGAAATTTATAGTAATGCCAGTAATAATAGTCTTTATATCGAGCATGACCTCAGTCAGGACAACCAAACACGCTATGAATTGTGCGATGAGAATCCACTTAGTGACAGTTTCTCTGTAAACTCCGATGCAAAGTGTCGGTCAAGCATTGATGACGACCATGACCCAAATGTTTATAATACTAATATAATATTTAAAGATGGACGTGGCAGAGGTCCCAAACAATATAACCGAAGGAACAACTACAGAGGTCGGAGCAGTGGCTACATCAGTAACTACATCAGTAACTACAGTAGAGGATTCGGCAGGGGCCGCCACAACTTCAACCCTAACAGAGGGGGATACAGTCAAGGCAGAAATCTGGGCCAAACTGTAATGCCTAATAAACCGATCGGTAATGGTGGTCAAAATGCTGAACATCCAAGACCACATGAGCAAAGTGGGCAAAATTTTCAAAATAGTCTACCGCAAAACGATGGAGAACGCAATCTGGTAACACATTTCAATTGGTTCAATGACAAGCATTGGACGCGTGACGATAGTGTTGCTACAAACATGCTTAAATATGAGGTCAACACATATGAAAATACCATCGACGACTTCAACAACCCTGATCTCATGCGAAATACAAGAGGAGAATCCATCAGCCAAAATCTGTTCCGTAATAAAATTACGCCTACATCACTTGGAAGACTAATTGAGTGCTTTGAAATGCTGGGTATTGAGCCTAATAATATAGTATTCAATGATGATGATCAGGAAAGCGTGCAGCTCGAAATCGAGACAACCATCACAAGCTTCTTCTTGGCCAATTTTAACGACCAAATGGCCTTTTTTAAATTTGCGTGCCATAAATACACCTACGATCACCATAAATGCGTAACTGCTCGGCTGTCATGGATAAGGGAATCTTGGTCCCTTATAAATGACAACAAATGGGTTTTGGTTTTGCCGTCATGTGCTGAATTTTGCAGTAAATATGAAATGGCCGAAATCGAGTTTAGACGAGGAGCCACTTCTAGACTACAACTTGAAGAAGAGCGCAATCTACTCAACAAAACGCACATTGAATCTTTCACCTCTGATTCGCCTCTGGCTACTAATCACACCAGGATCGGTGACTACCCTCAGTTCTACTATTTTAGTATAGAGGACCTCGCTGGGTACCCTAGCAACCTGGCCACTAATTGGCTGCGAAAAAACAGAGTATATGAAGCTACTAGCAGGCAGAAGGAAATCTTTCAAGCAAATCGACTTCGGCACAAGGGCACACTCAATCGGAAAGGCTTCTTCTTTAAAGCACCGTTTGGAAACGGTAAACATAAAAGCAGAGCAGACTTACCCAGCATGGACGACATGCTATATGACGTCAAGAAATTTCACTATCATTTTGTAAATACTGACGACTGCATTTTCAACATACGGGCGGCCAAATATTCGTGTTTTATAAAATTCCTAAGAATGCGGAATAACGCCCTACCCGACATGTCTGCGACTATTTCTCTAACTCGAAATGCTGAAGACCTTGACGCAGCTAAAATCGCTGACTCAATTGAAGAACTACGGGACGCCAAATCAGTACTCACGGCTGACAGCCTTCAACAGAAATTGCTTCTACAGACCAACACTGATAAAATTTCAACGCAGCACAAGAACCTCGACAATCACATTATTGACTTTCTTAGTCACAAAAGAGAATTCAAAGAATTCAGAGCAAGGTTCAAGTCCAATCAGGAGGAATTAAAGGAACAAAAATCTGCAATTGCAACTATGGGAAACAGGATTCATGCGGTAACGAATAGCTGCGAGACCTTAACGGCTGAACAGAAAATGCTCAGGATCCAACAAACCAATGCGATACAATGGCAAAAACAGCTTACAAAGAAACTGGACATTGAGCTGGCAGCAATAAAGGCTAGGGACGTCAACCTGAAAAACACGGTGGGACTTGTAAGTGAACTCGGGGCTTGCAACGATGCCAATCTACGTATTCTTGCCTCTGAAACCATGAACCCGGAGCGTAACCCGGGTGGAGTTTTTGATTTCTATGACTCTTACGATTTAACAATCTCCAAAGCTCTTGACGCGGCTACTACAATCAATGAAGTAATGATCAAACGCAACAATCTTGTAGCCGAAAGACAAGTGTTGGATTCCAGCAGCACACTTACCTTCACCGAATTCAATAAAGCCCACGAATTCGGCAGCGATCTCAGCATGATAAATAAACAATACGTCGAGGAAGACAGTACGACGCTCAACAACCAAACTGAAGCTGACTCAGGTATAGTCACTAGTAATAAATTACAAAGTATGAAAATTAGCCCACATAAGTGCCGACAGTATACCAAAAATAATGCAAGCTGGGGCCGCCCAGCTGTGAAAGTCGAAATAGTTAATCCGCTAAACATCTGCCCTGAGGGGGCGCTGTCTGATGACAACATTTCTGGTGCTAACATTTCCGTTAACAACACTTCTGGTACCAACATTGCTGGTACCAACTTTTCTGAATTAACATCAGATCAACTAATGAATGGCGGTGCGTGCACGCGCCATTCTGAGTTGTTAAAATCATACTTCAACCCTGCTACTTATACAAAATATACAATGAGCATCAATCTTCAAAAACTGATCCTACGCAATTTGCTAGCATCGCTGGAGGTGGTACACTTGACACTGAAGTCCCTAATATTCGCTCTGTCGACCAAATGGGGGGTCCCCTTGTTTTTAGTGATAAATACTCGTATGACAGCAGATCCGTGGCTAGCAGCGGAGCCAGCTACGGGTCCAGTGGTGTATCCAGCGACGGAGCCTGCAGATCTCCCACCTTCAAAAACAAGCCAAAAATACCTCAGTCAATCAGTACTTTAAATTGCAGCTCGAATAAAAACCACTCAAATAAAAATCTCAGTCATAAGATATCTAAGTTAGGTAATTTTACAACCGACCATGAGGCTGCTGAGCCATTTGGTCAAAACTACGGGTTGAGACTTAATACTAGTTCCATTACGAATAATACGATATTTGAGTTCTGTAGGGTTGTGCATGATGGTCTAGACCGCGATACAACGGTCAATCACCCGATAAATTATGTAAATAAAAATATTAATTCAGCTGAAACAATCACTCTTGATGCTGTTGACACGTGCGATCTCAAAGAACTGCAGTCTCAAAACCCAAAAGCTAAAAGGGCTCGCGTAAAGGAAAAGCTACCGTCTGTCAAAGCGGTCACTAATGCAGCTGCACTCAGCCTCCAACGTGTAAATACATCCAAGCGTAAAATTGACAATACAATATCTTCACAGGCCAAGTCAATAAAGGTACGGAGTCAGGAGATTTGCAGAACTTTTTATTCTAATATTTACAAGGAGGCTGATGGGTCCAGTAACCGATTGAATATTGCGGGCACTATGGCTAAAACTAGCGATATCATTAATATAATTAGTGATGAAGATTCTTCTGAGAGTGTGGGTGCACCTGCACTTGAACTAGCTGTAGTTTCAGCACAGAATTCTTGTAGCAATCAGGCTAAACTGATTTCCGATTATTTATATGACGATAGATATCTGTCTAATGTACCGCTCCTTGCCACCAATAAAAAACGTAAGAAAACAAAATTTCCATCAAAATTCTCGAGTCGTAAAATCATGGGTGACACTATTTCTCACCCACACCACAAGTTGCTGTTTAGATACATCTGCTGTTTGCTAACTGATGTAACTGTTCAAATTGTTGAGAGTATCTACAGCAACACGGTGAATGAGGTCCTGGCGTCACAGGATATTCACGGCAATAAAATCATTAGCGAATTGTATGAGCTCTTAAATAACCTTAAGAAGCTGCAACCAATTGTAACGGATTTTGAGTGTTACAGTGAAATCGTAACAAACAAGGAGTCTAACATTATGCAGATATCCTTACCTGAAATTACCTACAAAAACCTCAGCAGAATACTCAATATTTATGAGCAGAGGGGTATTAACATCCCTAACTTTAATGATGCTAGCGAGCTTGAAAGCCTTTTTGTGCGGTTCTTATCTATAAATAGCGAGGCTATAAAAAATGCAATTACAGCTGAACCAAAACTGCGACAGTCCACAATTGCAGACTCATTTGCTAAAGTGGCTAACAACTACAGTCGCGGTTCGCTACTTTCTCAAAACCATAATCCCAATATTAATGATGACAGCTCGTCTATATTATGTATTAACGAAAAAGTTGAAAACCTAAACTTGATAATTGATCTCGTTGACGCTTCGCCTAGTAATACTTGCAGTAACACTGGTATTAGCAGCCAAAGTTACGAACTAAACTATAGTCGATATATTGCCTCTGAACCGTATTTAAGCAGGGATATAAAACAATGCAACTTACCCAATGAATTAAACCGAATGGATTGCAATATTACGTACGATGCAGCAGATTCAATTCCGAACTCCCCTGGTAAGCCCTCTAATATTAACCGTGTACAATGTATGTCTCCAAAAATGTTCGGAGCTGGAATACAAACTATTGGTTCTGACGCTAGCAGCAGCATTTCAGCTAGCAGCATTTCAGGGGCTGGTACTAAAGACGAGTCACAATCGTCACATAAAAATATATTTGTCAAGAGTAATGTCTACACTCCTGAGAAAACCATTAGTATTGTCGCCGCCTTGGAGAATGGGAACGATGTAATCCTCTCATCTCATAAAAATACTACATCAAATAATAAAGGCGGCAATGCGGATATATTGAATAATGAAATAGCTCCTCCTGTGGTGGATGCAGACGACTGTGAGCCCATAGTCACCATTCACGAAAATGTCAAATCAGGGGGTTTCAAAGGCCGCCCCGCTGATATTAATGACATTGACAAGTTCCGTGTTGACGCTGCAGCCCCTGAACAGCTGATCCCGTCAGGCAGCAAATTTAGCCCTGAAACTCATGACAACGCCCACTTTAATTTTGACCATAATTTTTCGCAAATGGACCATAATTTTTCGCAAATGGAAAGTGCGACACCTTGCCCATTTATCAGGAGGCCAAATATTAATGGATCGATGGTTGCAAACCTCATCCAACATGTCGCTGATGTATACGATAGGGACTTCATCTTGGAGCAAAAGGATGAACAATATAGCAAAAAACCTGACTTTTTGGGGCACCTTACTAATAATGACGGGGTGAAATCAAATTTGAACAAAACTAGGAAATTTGAGTTTGACAATATTACCATTATATCTGTCAACCTCAACAATCCGGTGATCCAACTTCCAAAAATATTTGACTCATTCGGGGGGGCGCATATAATCTGCTTGCAGGAACTTGATTGTGGGCCTGTTGTTTTTCTGAAACGACTATCGTTCCCAAGGAACTATACTGCAGTCATTCATGACCCGGTGTTGGTTAGGGGTAGCCCCAGGGTGTTTGCGGCCATTCTCATACGCAATGACGTCAATTTTGTGACCAAGGTAAAATATACTAAAGCCCCTTTTGTTAGTGTAGCTATACGTGTCGGCGAAACATGTAATAAACCAGTATGGCTTAATGTGACCACATTCTATAGAATGCATTTTGACTCAATTAAAACTCGCTCTATGGGAATTTATGATAAAACTCTATTTCTTAATTATTTTGTCGATTGTTTTCAAAGGATTGTGGCCTTGCAGACCAACATAATGGGGATTATGTGTGGTGATTTAAATTGCGAATACAGAAACCCCCGACCACAGGACTGTCAACAATTTGCAACCTTTTTTAAACTATGTACAAGTAAATACTCGAATCATAATTTCAAATCAACTAATGTTCCAAACAAGAAAGGTTGCAAACTGGGTACAGCTAAACCATCCAACATTGACGTGTTCCTCCTCAATGACTTTTTCGGACCCAGGGTTTCTGGTGCCAATAAACCAGCAGGCTCAGCATCTGAATCAATCAAACGGTCTAATAGGACCAGCTTTAGCATCAATAAATATGATGGAACATTATTTGTGGGCAATGATGGACACTGCATTTTTGAAACCAAAATTTGCATTAAAAATTTAATTAAGGATAATCAAATTGTCGCCCTTGTGCAAAAATCTGCAGAACCTGCCGCCATATATGACGTAGGGCAGCACACACTCGACACCAATAGAGACCAGCTGCACAAACTGCTTGATGAAGCAAAACTCAATGTTCCGAAAGCTATGAATCCTGATTGGGTGCCGCCGTACTCTTCTGTGCCTTACTCAACCTTTCTTGTAGGTATAATGGAGGAATCTATGCTTGAGTTAATGCCCCGTGAGATAATCACATTCAACAAGCTAATACCTGCGACTAGTCGCTCCTTTAAAGTAAAATCCCTGTACAATCAAATTGTTGATTTAGAGTGTCCCCAACAAGTTAATAAATTAAGATCTGACTTAACGAACATGTCCAGCGGTATATCCATGCCTGCGATTACTGATACTGCGGCCTCCAAACGTAGTACCAAACTTGAAGCCCTAAAAAGGGAGTTAAAGGCCCAAATACAGATGGATCGAAGAAATAACATTAATGACATAATCGGCGTTATATGCCGACCGACTCTGGCTGAGGCCAAAGATGCTGCGCAAGAATTCATTAGCAAGGTCAGCAACTGGACGCAGGATCGTGGAGTCCATCTCTCATTTGAGAAAACAATGTTCACAGTTTTGGGTAAGTCTCAATGCTCTGATATAGTAATTGGCTGTAATAGGGTTAAAATTGAACCCAACCTTAAATATTTGGGCATAAGATTCAACTATAACCTTGAATTCTATGCCCAAATAAGCCACATTAAATTTGCCTTAATTAGAATAAGAGCCCTTATAAACAATATAAAATATAGTGGCGGTGCCGTTGACCTACTCAAACTCAGCAGGAGTCTCATTTACGGTATACTGAACTACGGACTCAATATAATGCCCCAATTCAAGCACGAAACATATAACAAGGTTGCATCGCACATAGTAACCATTGTATGTGACGTGCTTGATGTTCGATGTGTTAATACTAGCAGAATTTCTTATGCTAGACTCTTCAAAGTGGTAAATTGGATGGACCCACTCAATTTACATAAAATGAATAGTATTCTATTCTTGGGTAAAATACTGTTCATAGGTAAACCAGTTCAAGTCTATAATTGTGTGGTTAAGCTTTTTGTCAAGAGCGGTTCTGTTACTAAATGGATATCAGACCGAGTTATCAGCAAATCGGGCTTTCCGATATTCACAGGCACCCCTGTCAACAAGCTTTGCATCAAACAGTTCCCCTATGCGGCCAAGGACTGGTTCAACGCATTACCAATATTTATCAAGAAGCTGCTGGGGACCAAAAATTTCAATCCGCTCATTAAAGAACATTTCAAAATATTGTGCCCCCACAGGGCTGGAAAGCCTAATTGTGGATTCTGCAAAACGAATACGCGCATTCGAAATAAGGTAATGATTACCAAAATACACTACCCAATTTTTGCCATTTTATCTGGGCGTGGGGCAGGGCAAATGAGTTTTCACAAACTTGATAAAATCCAGAACATGTTGCTAAATGACATTAGAACTATCTCCCCCATATAATTCTCAATAATAATATAAAATAAAACGCCCTATAAACAATTAAACGTCGGATATATTGATAAGCTAACGCTCTCGTTTTTTACAAAATTACCTAGTCACTGGTATTACCACATGAGTCTATCTTAAAGATTGTGGTTGATATGCGTAATCTAAATATTATACCAAACATACAGGCGGTATAAAACTCACAAGCACGGATAATTCATACTCCAACAACATAAAATATAGGTCGAACAAATCTGAAGACCAGATATCAGGTGGGGAGCAAACGCGAATATTAATGTAGTCGTTTCCCTCTTTGATTTTGTGCGGAAGTTGTTAAAAGTATTCTGCTCTAGTCAAGTTTTCAGAACTTTCTAGATATTTACCGATTACCTTTCTTTAATATAAAAACCGGCCATTCTAAAAGAGAAAAACTCCTGGGCTTTTGTGAAATCCAACCTGGTACAGCGTTAATTAAAACACAATTTAGAGATTGTAAATTGTTGGCAGAGAAATATCTAAAGAAAAAAGAGAATCAATTCAACCAGGTGTGGTCAAAGTAAACTTTGGCAATGGAGCTAAATAAGGTAATTATTGCTAACTACGCTCATTCCACAATCAACTTTAAATTGCGGGACGAGACTGTAATACTTCTTCAGGTTTCTGGGGTTAAAATTAAGGCTTGTAGCCTCAAACCTCCTCACAGGCTCTATGACTGGCGGGGGTGTCCTATTACCAATACTGGTTATATACCACGGGTTGGAAACAATGAATTGGCATTTAAAGCACTAAATACCCAAGTAAATGCGGGTCTGTGGTGAGTTTACAAACGGCACTCTAAATGCCACCAATTGTGCAAATATGATCAACCTGAACATATCACGCTGAAATACCCACTACAGGTTCCGCGGCTATCTGTAGTATGGATATGTGTAGCGGGACCCCCTGGTTTCACATATTCTTGTGAAACATGGAGGTTTCTTGTGGTTTTGACGTACAACCAAACCCACTAAAGTCCTAACAAAATAATGATTAATTCTTCTGATTAATGACGGGGTCTCCAACCTCAGCGGGGCCATCGGCGTCTGGCTTTTGGTTTCAGCTGAACCGATAAAATGCCTAATCAAATCCCATAAAAAGCCTAAAATCCCTAATCTAAGACTTGAAAAATTCTGGGAATGTTTAGACGTCAACTACAGGTTCGTCAGTTTTGTATAGGACTGAACCCTATAATTATACTATGTTCTGTCTGATGCACTATGTTCTGTCTGATGCAACCCCATTAACCATCAAATGATCAATACTCTATACACCCTATATATAATCGCTTACAGTCTTAAACCAGCGCATATATTACATATTGCTATAGCTCGCTTGGCCGATATTTGGGACCCAAGGTACGATATTTGGGACCACTACTATCCAGTCAACCAGCCGACATCTGGGACCCCTATCAAGAACCTAAGCCCCTAGCATATTACGGCCAATACCAACAATATGCTACGTTTTAATCAATGACCAACTTCTAGATTATGGGTTTAACATGTTATGGTAAAAATAAATGCTGGCCTTTAGTTAGGCTACACCCCCGCTTGCCGGATCTGTTTAACCAAGCCTTAAACAGACTTCACAAATCCAAAAACAAAGATAATCGGTAAACTATTTAACATATCCAAACTATTAAACATATCCAAATTTTAAATATCTTGGTGAGTTTCAACAATCAAATATCTGGCCGCTTAAGAACTTAAGTAAACTAGTATATGCCTCACATAATTAAGTTTGATTAAAGCCCTACAGTGTGATAAGGACTTATTTCAGGTGCCCAAAATACACTCCAAGTGGCCGGTAACTCGACTAAGAAACTGTCAAATTCTGACATTAAGAAATGAGGAAATTGACCTCAAGCGGTCAATTATTGACCTAAGCGTATCGCTCGTGAAGACTCCCGACCCGGCTTCTCAGGCGGCGCTGTTCAAACATGAGATACTCGATGCCCTAAGAACAACACACGGCCTTCGACTGTTTCTTAATGCCCAATTTCTAAGGTAAGAATATTGGTGTCGTACAGATCCTTAATTATTGAAAACTTCTACGCTTATTAAGGTGGCCTTGTATGATGATCATTTTTGAAAACCACTTAGGGTCCGCTTTGATGTCTGTAGGGTACTACGTGGTACCCAAATTTTGAATAACCAAATTCTGAGTATCAACCAAATATTGCAACTAGCTCTAATATACACTAAATCGTATCATTTAGATTTAAAATGACCGAGTATAGGAAGATTAGCCCAAAAACCTTAGTGGGGACCTCTAAGGTACCCCCTGAAAGTAATGGTTACATGGCTGATGCCGAGGACAACAACAATAGGGATTGTGACTGTCGAAAATGCAACCGCTGTTACATCAACAGTAACATGACTGACATCGACATTGATCGATATCTGATAGCACTTGACAAACCAGCCCCCCTCAGAGTCAAGAAGGGTAGATATGAATTTGCCAAACGATACTTTGATGCTGCAAGAGGAAACGGTCCTGTTATTTATACGAATCAATATGGCAGAAACACTGCAAACAATAGCTTTCTAACTGCGTTAGCCGGATGCACCATTGCACTTAAGGTAATTATAATTTAAAATACCCCTCAAATGAGGCTGCTCCTAAAGCTGTATCTTAAATTATCACAACTTTATCTCACGACCCTATAGCTCTGTCGCGTGAAATGTCTGTTCCAATAACCAGGGTTCTCGACCAAATTGTCAGTGACCAAAAAGTGATCAGAAACTGACCCTCTACTAATGAGCCTAAAATAACTTAAAAGTTAAGCTTGGCGTTGACGACTGCTGTTTTGACCTACCAAGCATGCTATCAACTATATCAAAAGTGGAGAATAATGGGGAATTCTTCAGCTCAAAAAACATTGCGAACTTTTGCGACTCAATTGAGAGATGCCTCCTCATGCTGGTGGTAAACATGGCAAAGGGCTTCACGACTGACAGTCTAAAGCGAGTAAACATGGTCACCAACGAAACCTACGCATTCGGTGCACAATGCATCCAATTCTCGCTCAACAGACAATTTCCGGGTCTTCAAAACCTAATGAACAAGGTCAACATAAAGGTAGGTAAAATTTAACCAAATTCTGCCAAATTGTCGAAACGATGCAACGATAATGTTAAATATAGTGTTGAAAATGTTAAATAAGACTCTAAACCCCGCAATCAATTACTCTAAATTCTCAAACTTTTTGGACTCTCTATGAAAAGTCATCCGAAGCAGTTGTGTAGGTGGGCAGTTTTGTAGGTGGGCTATAGACTGACCTACAAGTGGACCCCATATTTTACCTGAATTATAAACTCAACTTGAACCTTATCATTATTGATAGGATTCAAATTGACAAGGTTCCTGATTCGGTGATTTAATAGTATGGACTCGGAACCGCAAAAATTTTGTTGAAAATTCAACTAACACCAAAATCGTTTCCAGAGTAAATGTGTGTCAAAATGGGAACAAGTCGCAAATTCTGGTGAAAACCGTCCTTGTAAGGCTAAAGATAGTGATGCTGATGATAGGTTATCGGGAGCGCCAGAACTCGCCGAAAAATTAATAATTTTAACCTTATCGCTGTGATTAAAATATCAAGGGTGCGATACCCTAATGATTATGTTAAACCTCAATTACTGCTATTATAGTATCCCTAAACATTTAGGGCTCTAAACATTTAGGACCCCAAATGTAATTACTTTTGAATGGGGACCACCAGGTAACCTCTAACTAAATGGGGTCCCTATGGTAACTGTCTGCCAGATCTAAATTATGCTAAGTAGGGCTGCTGAACCTACCAATTTTAATAAACTTAATTTTTTCAAAAAAAAAGTTTTAAATGTTAAATAGTTCTTAATAATTGACAGCCAATCAACTAGTAATAATAATATGGTTCTTCTCAGAGCTTAGGGGGTAATAAAGCTAACAATCTGAACCAAAAACCTATATCTGTCGGAGAGGGGCCACCCGGTAACCTCTAACCAAATAGAGTCCCTATGGCATCTGCTTACCTGGTCTGAATTCTGCTAAGGTGGTTTTCCTAACTACCTAAGAACGCTGTTAGGTTGCTAAAACAATCAGCGAGTAATAATATAACATAAGGCCCAATAATGATATATTAAAACCCAACTATTCAGTATTGTAATCCTCCCATTGTAAGTCGAATGGATTGGGAGGACCGCAAGGGGAATGAATGGGGCTCATTTCGCATTCGATTCGACAGCGTGTGTCTGTATCACAATTGCACCCACGATCAGTATCTACTGGATGAAATTGCGGTGCTGGCTAAAAATAGGTGTACTGTCAAGGCCTTTAACAAAACCAAGTACGCCCTCCTTGACTACGGTCACCGTACAACTGGCTGTTGTTTGAAAACAAAACTCCAGCTTAAATGCCCCAATTCAATGAGTCTCAGCAAGAACTTAAATCGATATGATGTGAATGCTGAGCTACAATTCAGCAAACACTATTCCGCGAACACCCCTGTCTATAACAAGATTTCATTCAAAACAAAGAAGAATCTCCAATAGGACGATTACTCTCCATTTATAAGGTAAATTCAAATTCTATAGAGGTGAATTTTAAAACGCTGCGGGAACTATTTGCTAAGGCTCGTGAGGACCCGCTGCCCTAGCCTAATAGGGCGCCTTCTTGAGTTGGTTAAACTACGAATCAATTACCGTATGTGCAAACCAATGTGACAAATTCTGTTTTAGACAAAAACCGGGCCACGACGCAGGCAATATGACTTCGCTGAACAATTCCGGCCTTTCAATTATCCTACTGCACGATGAAATTACAACACAGCAAAGGATCACAACTGCCTAGCTGTGAATAGCTAATTGCCTATTTGCTGATAACTATTAAATTTGTATATTTGTTTTCTCGCCTATAAACTATAGTCCGATTTGACGGCTGATGTATTATCTGACTTAAGACTTCATCAGTAATGATGGTTAAGGGGATGCTGGGGAGTATGTTTATTTTATTTTTATTTTTATTTTAAGCTCGCTAAATCCACTATGAGTTACAACTAAGTCTGGTATGTGAAAACAAAATGATTTATGTTGTTATATTCTAAATGATCTAACTAAACACCCCATATATATTGAGATCTGAGTAATCCTATCTTTTAAAATTGTGCCCTCACCATTAAACAACATTATCTTTATATACTAATCTATGACTGAAAGCGATGCGACCTCTATGAGCAGTCTTTTAAGCTGAAAGCGATGCGCCCTCTATGAGCAGTTTTTTAAGCTGAAAGTCTAGCCTATAGGGCTGAAATACTAGTCCATTTGGCCTTTTGCTGTGTACTAATATCCCTTATTACGGCCCACCCACTAAGTATAAAGGTCACTAATCACCAATCAATTTAGTAATCCGCGAAGGGCGTATTGATGATGATTACAGATCCACAACCTTTCAATCTTTCGAGGTTGATTGCAATGAATGTTGCCAATCCAATTGTTTTAATGACTACAATGTATGGAGGGACGCTAATTATAACAAAATCAACATTCTTAATCTAGCACCTGATGAAATACTGGGATCTCTACTCGATGAAGGGAATGATCTAATCATACAAAAAGTTAAATTTCAAAAAGCGGCAAATAAAAGGCGGCGCACTGAGATGTGTAAGTATTACATACCTAACTTATACAATAAATATGTACGGGAAATGGCTAAATCTTGACCTTGATACCGAGCAAGAACTTCCCTCTCCATGACTATTTTTTTGATTTTTGATTTGTAACTGCCATTAAATCTGACGCCCTTATATATTTAATTCTTTAATATTAAGCGCATGGGGAGGGGTCACGCATCCCCAGCTCCTGTCACGTCATCGAGCTACCGTCAATAAATGTAACTGAACTTCGTGAATCTATTGCAAACGAACTTATGGGCGAATTTCTTGCCGTAGAAGATGAAATTGAAGCAAATAGTGTCACCAACTATAGACCAAAACACAGCTGTGTTGAAGCGGAACTGTGTGAACTTGAATTTTCGAGTGACAGTCAGGACAAATTGTGTGCAGTTTACAAAGGTATAGCACGACTAATGGTAAAATACAACATATCGCATGGCGATGGTGAAACCATTGAACAGCTGTACTTTAAACAATTCAGCCTCAACTCAACTAATGATATTTTTGAAAAATTCATGCTGAAATGCGATGCAGGCATCCCTGAGGGGATTACTGATAAGATTTCTAGTGAACTGAAGAACATTGATTCATTTGCCAGAAGTCTCAACCCTATCATTGAACCGGTCAATACTATGCCCAAGAATATACAATTGGCCATGCAATTAATCAATGACTGCAGGGGCATCTCAATAAAGTATATTAAAGAAGCAAGAGTATTATGCTCAGGCCTTATCGATGAAATAGCGCGAACAAATACTTAATAAATTCTAACAAACTAGCCCACTAGGGGCCGCTTTCAACTTATTACCTTGCTGTACTATGATACTTTTACTTCTTTATCATTGCAATCTGATTATTGCTATAAATGGCCCTGCCTCGCCACATTCAAATGCACAAAACGCAAGTAAATTAATAAAACATTAATACATTTGCGAAATTTAATATCAATTAGTCTTCATTCAGCGAACTATGCTTAAGAATGAATGTTTCGAATGAGATTGGTCGTCTTATTAGTCTTATTGATCATGGCAAGTAATTTCAACAAATGGAATCGAAGAGTGCAGCGCATGAATGACAAGGGCAGCAAGTCCGATAATTTTGTACGGGAACTTAACAATATTAACAGCGAGAAAATTCGAATAACTCGTAGATTTCAAGCCATTGTGAAGAGACAAGCAGAATTCCTTGAATGTGAAACCTGCAAAACCAGCAATCATACTACCTTCAATATCAATACATCCGATTCTGAGGATAGTCTCGACAATGGCTTTAGCCTATTCAACCTCTATGACAGCTCCAGCCCATGAAGCCTCAATTAAGTAATCAATTGCCGTTGAACATCATTAATTACGCAAAGTTATGCTTAAGTATTTGAATAATAAAAATTAAATTATGTGAATAAATAATCGTATGATCGCATGATGTTTATTGAACTTGAAACGGGCAGTAATTCAATTCACTCCATTTAAAGCATAGGGTCTATGGGCAGTCATTCAAATATTAATGATGTGCATTATAATAAATAAAGAATACAAATGTGACCCAACCTATTACATATCAATTATGCTGCCCTACCGTCCAAGCTGACGGAGCTCCACTCTCCAAACTACAGTAACCTGCAGTAACCCGCCTGCCATTCCACTCATCACACCTGACGATGCAGCCATCAACTAATGCCCAGCATCAATACGAAGCAAATCCGACGATCCCGCTGTTTACTGAATTCTGCAAACAAGTTGTCTATCTGCCCATCTTCACCCCATCCTCAACCCCCCTGTTTCTATTTGTACATGTATGTCTTTATATAACGGGCGTCACAATGAGTTCACCGTCAACATGTGAGTTACACCATGTGGTGGTGGTGTACTGATGTTAGATATTCTCACTGATATCATATTTGTGATGCCTGTCTAAATCTGACCAGCTGCTGAGCTTGCTATGGTATGCAAAGTATGCAAAGTGGCTGGACACATTGTTACTGTTAACTTGATGACTAAATCGGCCATGGTGTATTTCAGTTACCCATGCAGATCTGCTCATCTTAATGGATGCTGTAACTTTTAATAAGATACGTAGGAGTAGTTCTTCCCCATAGTAGTGTCAAATTCGTTCAACCCCCGCAATTCTAGTAACACTCATTTTTCACATATTCTTAAAGTTTTATTAATTTCGTAAACAGACAGGTGTGCGAACAGATGGTAAGTCTTCGACTTCATTAAGGACATTAGGGACAAATCTGGAGACTTATGAACTGAGCATAGATGGACGTTTAGAGGTGCACAATTCCAAATATACGTTTGCTCTTTGAGCTAATTGGAGAAAATATGGTGGAGACAAAATAAAAATAATACAGGGGGGCCCTCTTAACAACAAAACACGATTTTGCCGAAAACATTGGCCTCTTAACAACAATTTAGATTTTTTCCAAGATTTTTTATATTTTTGTGTAAGCTTTTGAGAAATAGTCAGTAATTTTTC
>SCLE01063901.1:0-17062 GCA_004367955.1 Bathochordaeus stygius | reverse complement strand
GCTCAATTTGTTTGTCGGAAAAATGTACAACTTTCTGTCGGAAAAATGTAGTAACCAAATGCAACGATTTATATTTTTTAGAAGTTTTTCTATTTTTTGGGAAGATTTTCCGTTTTTTTGCTGATGGCATGTGATGTATATAAATGGGCGTAAGGAGTGCTACCCATTAGCCGTCAAAACCCCGGAAATAACAATTTTGGGTAATTTTAATATTTTAAAATTGAGTGCGTCGCTAAGAGGTACAGGGGGCCCTCTTAGCAACGATCGGAAAAATCGTCGCAAAAAACCGTTGCTAAGAGGGCCCCCCTGTATTCCCATATTTGTAGCCCTCCATTGTCAATATTCAGTTTTGACCCCCTGGGGGTTCCATACTGCTCCTATGGAATTTTGGATGGTAAAATCTATTTCAGTCCGGGTCCCGATCAGTCCCGCGGCACATCTCTGATCATAACCCCCGAAATAAACGGATTTTTGGCAATATTTGTGATCACTTTTCACTTTTTTCACTTCTTCACTTTTACGAATGCTGTAATGTCGTGCACAAAAAATGGTTTCCAAACATTTTATGGGTTACGAGATACTACACAATGATTATCCGGGGATATATGCATATATTAAGAATTCTAGAGCAACAAAAAAAATTGTGTTGTAAAACTAAATGCCACAAATGGTTGCACTATAATTCAACTCGAAACTACAGCAAGAAATAAAATTCAAGACTTTTTTGGTGCATATAATTTATTAAAAAAATCCAATTTTAAATATAGTTATACAAATATAAAACATTTGTATAAAATCCAATTTTAAATATAGTTATACAAATATAAAACATTTGTATAAAATCTCTAAACATTTGCATGCCCCAGTATCTGGAAGCGAATCACCCGGTTAAAATGGGTCTTTCATAAAAACGGAAAAACAAAACTAGCCAATCAGTAAGAGCGCATATTGAAAAAATATTAGTGGGACGCTGTATTCCAACATGTATCAAGATATGATACAATGAATAAGATATTATGTTGGACCGTTGCGTATAATTGGAGGACAATCTAGCCTGAACGAGAAAATAAAAAATATAGAAATTAGGATGCCAATCACGACAAACTGAAAAAATTGAATAGATGGTTCTGCAAATGCTGTGGGGGAGATATTCCACAAACCGGATGGATGTGTGATAGAGATGGCGCTGTGGAGAAAAAGCCGGCAAATATTAAAATATTCCGAAGAATTAGTGAAAAAAAATTTCAGTGTCAAAAATCTTTGGTACCTAGTTGGTACTAAATTTTCCGTTTCAGTCAAAAAGTAGAATCTGATAATCAGGCTTAACCCTATTTCTACTGGGCTTTTTTTGGCTTCCATATAATGGGGGGGTGGACCACGGCTGATGATTAAAGTTCTAGATATCGAAGCAATTTTTTCAGTTAGATGCGCAATTGCTTAATGGGTATTTGAATACACCACCCTGCCAGTTAAAGACACAAAGTGCTATTTTTAACTGTGCCAGGCCTATTTTTTCTTGCTCTAGTTAAGAGCGCATTTCCCACAGTTTTTAACAGTCACACTTTTTTTTACATACTCGCCACGCTTTTTTGACAGTTTTCTGCCAAATGTTAGCCTGGCCCCCTATTCCCACAATTAGCCCCCACCTTAGGGAGACCCACCCCAATTATTGTAAAACATTTTATAATATAAACAAAACATGGAATCTAGAACACTAAAAAATGGAATCTAGAACACATTTCGGACACTAATGACTCGTTTGAGTCATTTCCGGTGTCCGTATCTTTTTTTTAACTAGCACCTAACGATCCGTCTCACAGATTTTTTTTGGGGGGGGTATGGGGGCATTTTTACTCCCATTAATATATATTTAAAAAATAGGGTGTTTGGCAGTTTTCTGCCAGAAAAAATCGTGGCTGTTAAGCTAGAAAGCTCAGTGGACCCAAGGGACGTGAAATTTTTTGATGATTTTTTTGGTGAAATTTTTCGATATTTTCGAGCCGGTCACGTGATAAATTGTTTTTTTTTATTTGAATCTACATATAATATTGTACTGAAAAGACGTCAAATTTTCTTCTGAATTTCATAGTTCAATTTACAATTGAGCCAACGATACAACCTCAATTGAGCCGCTAGCCTATGCACCTCAATTGAGCCGACGATACAACCTCAATTGAGAGTAGACACACGACTCGAGATTTAACATGTACTCGACTAGGACCAAATTTTTGGGTGAATTTAATCGCTGAATTTTTTTCCAGATTTTCGAACTGGTCACGTGATAAATGGATTTTTGTATAGATTTTAAGCTACGCAGACAATATTATACCCAAAAGACGTCAAATTGTTGGCTGAATTAAATGGTCGAATTTACCTAAACCAGTTGAAACGAATGCAAGACGTGAGATAGTTCGGGTGGCGCAAATGAGTGACAGTGTATATATCGCGAAAGTTTTCTTTAAAATCATTCTTATTTTATAAATTTCCAAATAAAAATTTTTGTATAAAATTGTGGAAATTTCTTAGCAGGAAGTTCTGAGATTTGTAGACCGTCATGTACTCTAACCTTGGAATTCCAATTAGAACCGATTTTATCGAACCTTGAACAGCAAGCCAAATTTTTAGCGCCTGGAAAAAACGGGTTTGTGTGGAAACTATCCAATAGATTGCAAATTGGATGACAAAATTGCAAAAGATATTGATCTGTTAGAGTCCATGACAATAACTGATTTCAAAATATTTTTGAGGTTCACATTCAGAGAACCATTTTGTTTCTGATAAACCGCATGTTGACACTATAATCTTAAAAAAAGTGCACTAAAGGCTAAGTAACTTTAGGTTGAAAAAAAAATTATCACATGACCGGCCCCACAAATTCAGCTATCAAATTAAACAAGAAATTTGACGTCTTTTGATTATAATATCGATCGAATCGCTTCAAATTAAATACAAAAACATTTATCACGTGACCGGCCCGAAAATTTCAAAGAAAAATGTCAAAAGTCCAATTCAGCAGGAAATTTGACGTCTATTGAGTATCATATCGACCTAGTAGCTTCAAATAAATAAAAAATCCATTTATCACGTGACTGGCTCGAAAATTTCGAATACAAATTCACCAAGAAATTTGACTTCTATTGGAGATAATATCGACCTAGTAGCTTCAAATAAAAAAAATCCACTTATCACGTTATCGGCTCGAAAATTTTGACTACTAAGTCCAGTATGAAATTTGGCGTCTTTTGAGTATAGTATCGACATTGTAGCTTCAAATTAAATAAAACATCCATTTATCACGTGACTGGCTGGAAAATTTCGAAGAAACATTTAACCATCAAATTCAGCAGGCAATTGGAATTATTTTGAGAACAATATCACGTGACCGGCTCGAAAATTTTGACTATTAAGTTCACTATGAAATTTGACGTCTTTTGAGTATAATATCTACCTAGTAGCTTCAAATTAAATAATAAATCCATTTATCACGTGACTGGCTCGAAAATTTCGAATACAAATTTACCATCAAATTCAGCAGGAAATTTGACTTCTTTTGAGGGTGATATCGACCTTGTAGCTTCAAAATAAATAAAAAATCCATCACGTGACTGGCTCGAAATTTTCGAAGAAAAATTTGACTATTAAGTTCAGTATGAAATTTGACGTCTTTTGAGTATAGTAGTGACCTAGTAGCTTCAAATTCTAATTAAGTAAAAAATCTAATTATCACGTAATTATTCAGCAGAACATTTGACGCCTTTTGAACTGTATATTGACATGTTAAAAACTATATATCACGTGACTAGCCCGGAACTCACAATGTTAATATCCAGCATAATGGTTATATCAACTGATTGTAGCAAATTAGTCAGTTATAAAAAATAAATTTTGAAAAAAGTATTATTTTTGTTTTTGTTACGCTGCAACGTAACAATTGGTGACCATTAGAGGACTATAGAGAGTTCAATTTGGTGCGCTACAGTTTTACGCATCGCCGGTAACTCCATCCATCAATTTGATCGGGTACACGGTCAGCAGACTGTGTCAGACGCGCCACGTAAGTTGTTCTGTTTGCAACATTTCGTTATTATTAATCTATTGCACAAGTTTGGTGGTGGTATAATTGTGCAGTTGGACTCTCTGAAACTGAAATATTCTCAGTACGAAAACTTTCCTGAAACTGGTACTTTGTCGCATACTTTGGTGGTGTTCAAATCGTGCAGTTGGAAACGGCGACGCTAAAAAATTTCCTGGTGCTGAAATTTTTCCGGACTTGAGATCACAACGTTTTGTGCGTTTCAGCTTTACGTACGGCCGGTACTCCCATCCACCAACATCGATCGGGCACTCGGCCAGCAGGCTGTTTAAGTCGCACACGTAAGTTGTTCTGTTTGCAGTAAAACTTCATTAATATATTATTGAACAAGTTTGGTGGTATTCAAATCGTGCAGTTGAACACGGCGACGCTGAAATTTTCCTGGTGCTAAAAAATTTCCGAAGTTGAGATCTGAACATTTTGTGCGTTTCAGTTGTACGTACGGCCGGTACTCCCATCCACCAACATCGATCGGACACTCGGCCAGCAGGCTGTTTAAGTCGCACACGTAAGTTGTTCTGTTTGCGGCATACCTTCGTTAATAAATTATTGCACAAGTTTGGTGGTATTCAAATCGTGCAGTTGAACACGGCGACGCTGAAATTTTCCCGGGGCTGAAAATTTTCTGGAGCTGACTTCTGGATATTTGGTGCGTTTCAGTTTTAAGTACGGCCGGTACTCCCATCCACCAACATCGATCGGATACTCGGTCAGCAGGCTGTTTAAGTCGCCCAAGTAAGTTTCAAACGTACAACCTTTCCTCGTCGGTTTTGTTTCTTTAAGTGGTATGAATGGTCTAAACTTGCACCAACTGTCCAAAACCAAGGATTCATGTTTGTTTGCGGCGCCAATAATTGGGAAAACTGTTAAACATACTCAGTTAAAGAAGCTTATTGAAGGTGTGGATCGAGCAATAGCACGTTTTGATCTTCTTTCTAATGCACTTTCGGTTGAAGAAAAGATTGAAAAAACTGAAGATGTTGCTCCGCTTAAAACTGAAGTTAAAATGCTTATTGAGGAATTTAGGCGTGAAATTTTTCTTTCCAGCCTAAAACTCGAGTTGCGTAACATGTACAATAATGAATTCTTCAACCGTGACGTGGATATTGAAGAGATGAAGACTAATATACATTCAATTATCGGTACCATGGATGAACACGAGGAGAGACAGTTTTTGGTGGACGAATTCAATGCCATGCGGTTTGAGAAATCGCTTCGACCAATGGACAATGAAGCGCTTGAATTTCGTGCGTACTTCGATAAATTGCGGAAACTCTCGACAAAATGAAGATGAACGAAAAAATAAAGTCAAAGTCACATTTGGTTGCACTCGAAAAAGAAGCTGAACTCAATGCGGGTTTGCAGAAATTTGAACGGTCACTTGAAGCTCAGTTTAATGAACGGGAGGATAAATTGATGGCACACTTGTTATCAAAAATTGACTCACGGCTAAATAAATTGTCCAAACCAATCGAACAAAAAACTGAACCGAAGAAAAAACCGGATAATTTCAAATGGAAACCTAGAGTTAAAAAACCGTTTTTGCTGGGTATGTGGACTGAGGGGTCACAACGATCATGATTGTGCTGGGCGTCCCGATTTGGAATGTGTCCTTTGCGGTGAGCATGGACATGTAGCTGCTTCACGAAAATTTCACGGCATCAAATTATCAAAAAACTAGTAGGTGGCGGGTCCAATGTCTCGTCAGAAAAAAAAGTACATTGTCTTTCAGCTGATGCGTACTTTGCAAAATTAGAAATAAATAATTCTCACATTTATTCTCAACTTGATATTGGTTCGCAGGTATCTACCATTCCATGTGATTTGTTGACGGATAGTCAGAGGCAACAAATTATTCCAAGTCAGATACGGCTGTTCGCTTACGGTAACCAAAGAGTCGATAATATGGGTCAAATTCGACTGTCGGTAAAAATTGATGATCTGTTATTGACTGACCAAGATTTTTTGGTGATGCCAAGTAAAACAATGTCAGTTATCGGAACAAATGTACTGTTTTCGGGAGCACCAGACGGTAGTCGTTTCTCATTGGATTGCAACCAAATGACGGCTTTAATTCACGGTCATACAGTCGCGGTTTATTCGGAAGCAACAGTTGAAAGAGAAACGCGTATTGTGAACAAAATCGAAGTTCAAAGTAGCGATAAACGGCAACCAGTTCTCGCAAATTATGATTTTACAGTTCCAGCATTCTCTGAAGCAATACTGTCCGTTCGAACGGAATATCCTTCATTATCGGATTCATTTTTGATTGAAAATCAGTTGGTTTGTAAATTTGATAAAGGAAAAAAAATTGTTGTCCAGTTGCGCGTGGGTTGTATAGCAGCAACCAATTCCAGAATTTTCCGCTACGTATGGTCAATCCAAATTCGATGCCGGTGACAATTTTAAAAAATGACCTACTTATCAGAACAGAGCCAGTTTGGGGTCAAAATTTGAGAAAATTTTGAGAAAAATTTGAGAAAATTTGGTCACAAGTAAAAAAAGTGTAATGAATAAAGAAAACGAAAAACGTGTCCGAGATGTTTTGGAACGTTTTCAGTCAACATTATTATTGGACGATGAGATACCGAGAGTTGCACAAGTAGAAGAGTTCCGGGTTCATCCGAAGCATGATTCACCAATTGCATCCAGTAGTTATCGAACACCATACGCGCTCCGTTCTTATATGAAGAAAATTCTTGACAACAATATAAATGCAGGTCTTCTGAAAAAGACTAGTTCAGTATTTAATTCTCCCACTTTGCTAGTCAAAAAACCAAATGGACAATATCGACTTGTCGTCGATTATAGACGAATCAACAGCCACATAAAGAGTGATGCTTATCCTCTTCCTCAAATAAAGGATTTGCTTGTGAATTTAAAGTACAGTAAGGCTTCTCGAGATATTCTGACTATCGGAAATGAAACTGGTCAATACCAATGGAATGTTATGCCAATGGGTATAAAATCGGCTCCAAATGACTTCATGCGAATTATGGATGACTTGTTTCAGAAGGTTCCATTGTCTTCAACTGTCATATATTTGGACGATGTGTTAGTTCACAGTACGACGGAAGAAAATAATATCACCCAATTGGAGGAAACGTTGGCACTATTGGAATCTAAAGGGTTGCAGGTTAAAGCGACAAAAACCACCCTACTTGCAAATGAAATAGAGTTTTGTGGCCATTTTATTTCAAATGGTCAAATACGCGTATCGCCGAAACGAGTGGAGGCAATCGAAAAACTTCACGCACCAAAAACAAGAAAAGGAGCACAGTCGTTATTCGGGTTACTTAATTATCTTCGGTTCAGTGTTCCACGATTTGCTGAGAGGGCAAAACCTATCACTCAAACCTATCACGGTGGGAAATTTGCATGGACAAGCAAAGCACAGCTCGCGTTAGAGGATTTGAAATCAGCCTTAGTTTCAAAAACGCTTCATATGCACATACCAGACGTTAACAAGGATATCTTTATACTTGAAACTGATAGCAGTGATTTGTCAATGGCTGCTTGTTTATATATTTGCTGTAAGCGACCGGAGAACGTTACAGACTGTAATTGGCACGAACATGATGAAAGTTGTCTACTACCGGTTTCTCGGAAAACTTTACAGATGCGCAAGTGAAAAAAAATTTTATCCGCGAAAAAGAACTAACTGTTTTTCGCAACTCAATGAATAAATGGCGAATGTATTTAATTGGTCGGCAGTTCATATGGAGAACAGACAACAAGTGTCTTACGTATGCCAAAGAGGTTAAAGCAAATAAAACAAGCGTGGCGAAGAAAATGTGTGAAATTGGTGCTTATGATTTTGTGATACAAAGCCGTTCTTCCTCTCAAATGGCTGTTACAGATCATTTATCCAGGTTGGCCGTTCTAAACAAATTGAAGGTGACCAAGTTGCAGCTTGGCCAACTTCAAAAATTCGTCGGTAATGATATATGGCCACATCAAATAGAAAACGAAGAGTTGCGTTTTTGGCGACGGTTTCGTCAAGAATTGAGATTCGGTAATCAAGGCGAATTAGTAAGAGTTAATATGGATGGCTCAAAATTGTTGGTTCAAAAGGTATGCGTGAAGAATTATTAGTCGCGTATCATGATAACTCCGGTCATCGAGGCGTTGAGAACACAATTTTTACCCTGGGTAAACATTTTGTATGGTTTGGATTAAGAATCGATGTGACAGATAATATTCGAACGTGTGAAGAATGCCAACATAATAAGCCAAACTTACACCCACGTAAACCACCTATGATGGTCACAGACACGCCCACGGCTCCATTCGAAAAATTGAGTTGTGATTTAATTGGACCATTCCGGATAATAAATTTGTGCTTACTGTAAACGATCATTTTACAAAGCGATTATTTGCACGGCCATTGACGAATAAGAAATCGGAAACTGTTCTTCGGGCGATGAAATCGATTGTTTTCCAGAATCCACGTCTGCCGAAAGTGGTACTTACTGATAATGGCCTTGAATTTTCCGGATCATTCGGTGCATGGCTGAAGGAAAAGAGCATTAAGCAGGTTAAATCTGTGCCCTACCACCCCCAGTCGAATGGATTGTGCGAACGGGGAAATGGCACTTTGAAACAAAAACTCAAATTCCGTAGCGATTCAGATTGGGATGATTCATTGCGTGAAGTTGTGCAGCAGATCAATATGACGCCAAATGAAACCACTAAATTTCCGCCTTTTCAAGTAGAATATGGATTGGGTGGTATTAATCCAAACAGCCCAATTGATATTAATGATGAAATAAAATTGGCGCTGTCTGAAATCCGGAAATTGGTGCACGACCGCATAAAAAGCGAAAAGTTGAAACGAGCCGCCAAATTCGACAATTATTTTATTCCTTTGGCAGTAAACGACGAGGTTTTGATCAAAAGTCGAGTTAACAGGGAAAAGTTTTCTGGGCCGTTCACAATTCTTGAAGTGTATTCGGAAGGTCGGTCATATTTGGTTAGATCAACTGATGGAGTCGAATATAGAAGGCGTGTAGAAGAATTAAAGCCGTATTATTCTCGAGATATCAAAGACATTATACAGTTGCCAGTGACAAATCAACCTGACGTGGGCAAGAATGACGAGGACGAAGTGGTTGATCTTTTAATGCTGTATCCGAATCAAGGAAGAGGGTGGCCCAGCTCGAGCAGGAAAATAAATCATGTTCCAACTCCTACAACAAATCATGTAGCACAAACTTCTGCAGCCTCAACTCCTGCAGCACCGGCTCATTCAGCATCAACTCCTGCAGAATCAGCTCCTGCAGCAGCTCCAGTACCAACCCGTGCACCACCACCATTTACTGCACCGACAGTTACAGAAATTCTTGTAGCACCAACTCCTGCAGAATTAGCACCTACAGCTCCTGCACCATCGGCTCCTGAAGCGTCCGCTCCTGCAGCAGCTGTAGTACCAACTCCTACACCGCCACCATTGACTGCACCGACAGTTACAGCAACTCCGGTAGCATCAGATCCTGTACCAACTGCTGCACCACCAGCATTGACTGCACCGACAGTCACAACATCGGATGTTCCTGTGACCAATTCAAATCTCAAGACTACAACAACGGCAACACCACCAGTAGTAGTTTCTCCGATGCTATCTTTTACGAAATCTCCACATGATTCTATAATGGAGGTTTCAGTATGTCCGCACGACTCGTTTGCTGTACCAAATATGTCGCAGCAATCTTCATCGGGATCAGAAGTGAGCATGAATCAAAGTAACAGTGAAGAAGGGTCGTCTTCTGATTGCATATTAGAAGGGGTAACCGTGGATCAGAATGTTATTTCTCTGAAAACTGAAGTCGTCAATATGTCGGTGGAAGAAGTTTTACCTGTGATAACTGAGAATGTTGCTACTTCTCTAAAACCAAGTGCGCAGCGTGGTGGAGGGCTTGATGACACATTTTTTGAAAATCCAGAAGAGCCCATAAAACGTCATACCAGACGAATGACAGAAGTTTCTATAAGAGAGGACTATTCAAATTCATACTTGTTGTCAACCACATCAACATCGTTAAGTGAACCTTTGTCAAAAAGTTGGATGAATAGTTATCTCAAATCAGCAACAGAGATGCGGTTATTAAACGTTGGTGGAGCCACTGAACGTGAACTAAAAAAAATTCGTAAAAAATTTAGCATTCCTAGTTCAATGGTTAACCAAATCGACATTGCTGAGTATTTGTTGAAGACTTATCCGGATATAGAAAAACAAGTGGTCAATGGTCACTCATGGCCTTTAGTGAGTATTGAGTACAGTTTCGATCCAGTGGAATCCCTTCCAATACAGTCAGAGTTGTATGAAGGTGCGTACTGTTTAAATGAAGCACGTTATCATCAATTGTTGGTAATTGCAATTCAGTTTAAAATACCATTATTTCACAGAAATTTGGCCTCATCCGAGACGTTGGTGCAACGTGTATCTTAGTATTGCGTCATCGGCGGAGATCCACGTTTAAGTTTAGTTCGGGATGAACCAGATCTGTATTTGCATTTCGAGTAAGCTGTGCACCGGCAGAAGTTGCAGCGTGGTCAACATTGTCACAAGTGATCAACTGATTGTAGCAAATTAGTCAGTTATAAAAAATAAATTTTGAAAAAAGTATTATTTTTGTTGACGTCTCTTGAGCCCCATAGTGACTTAATAACTTGGCGATTTACAAAAACCTATTTATCACGTGACCGGCTCGAAAAATTCAACCATCAAATTCGTCTGTTAATTTGACGTCTTTTGAGTATAATACCGATCAAGTAGCTTTAAATTAATAAAAAAACCCATTTATCACGTGACCGGCTCGAAAAATTCAACCATCAAATTCGTCAGTTAATTTGTCGTCTTTTGAGTATAATACCGATCAAGTAGCTTTAAATTAATACAAAACCCATTTATCACGTGACCGGCTCGAAGGTTCCGAAAAAATTCAACCATCAAATTCGTCAGTTAATTTGACGTCTTTTGAGTATAATACCAATCTAGTAGCTTCAAATTAATAAAAAAACCCATTTATCACGTGACCGGCTCGAAAATTCCGAAAAAAATTCAACAATCAAATTCGTCAGTTAATTTGACGTCTTTTGAGTATAATACCGATCTAGTAGCTTTAAATTAAAAAAAAACATTAATCACGTGACCGGCTCGAAAATCAAGAAAAAAATTCAGCGAAACACTTTTACGTCTTTTGGGTCCACTGCGAGCTTTCTAGCTTAAAAACTCAGGGAAATGTATTATATCCAGTTTTAACAAGAGCATGAAATAATATACCTGACGGAGTTAAAAATCATCCCAAACATCAAATTTGTGTCCTTAACTAGTGTCTTTAAGTGAAAGGGTGATGTATATGTCTCAAATTTCAACAAATGTACAGTTTGGTACGAAGTGATATGATTGAAATAATTATTAATATAAATTAAATGTGGGTATAATTAGGACTGGATTCACCTATTCAAGGTTAGCCTGGGCCACGGAATTGTGGTAGACAAATGAAAAATTGTATTACTCGTGTGACTCATTGCGTACCGACCGAGTTCAAAAGGACTTATAAATTTTACAAAATATTAGATGCACGAAGTTGCAACGAAGGAAAGGTTGGAGCGTGATCTAGAAAGCCAGTTTGATCTGAAAGCTCTCGAACAAATGAAACTCGAGGAAGATGAGTACCTAGCTTACGCAACAAAAGTTATTGAAACTGCAGAACAAATGAAAAGAAACGTTAAACCCATGAAAGTGGTGAAGGCGCGTGGTGCAGGAGGCGGAAGAGGACCAACAAATAGTTTTGGTATCCGACCGTCATATATCTCGGCGTGCCATACTGCAGGTAAAACCTTCAGCTTTTCTTACTCTGGTAAATTGAATACAGGGAGGTATATAAAACAGTTTTTGACAAAGATTTTCGTGATCGTTATTATTAAGCGTCAAAATATGCAAAAATCGTAATTAAGGCGTTTTTGCGAATAGAATAGGATCACGTCTATATCTAGCCTGATACTTCTTTATGCTGAAATAGTCTTGAGTGTAGTGCGTCCCGCGTTAGTGTAGTACAACTACACTAATGCTATTATTTATATCCCTTAAAACAATTTCGCGTGCCGTGGAGTCAAACTGGGCCAATTTAATAGTATTAAAAAACGCGCTCTTAGATTTTCCCTTCGCCAGCTAAGCAGGCGTAAATGTTTCAAGGGATATATACTACACTAAGGCGGCACATCAGGCATTATCTCTTAGCGACATTTGAGCCGCGCAAAGATTAGGGAGTCTAGTTGGGTGTCGTAGAATAGAGAAAGCGACTGATGGCAGAGTGTTTCAGTTTCTTGAGAGGACCCTTCTATTATCGGCGAGTTCGAATTTTATCTTCGATATCAAGGTCATAGCTCAGAACACTTTCAAACTCGTTCTAGAACGAATATTTAACGGGACTATTTGGGGTGAAATGATCACTTAGCCGGTAAAAATATTACGATAGTGATGTTCCCTTAGTCAACATGTTCTGTATTACTATTTGTTAATTGGAGTTCACGCAGGAACATTGATTAAAATGAATTAGTCAGCTAATTTCTGAATTTGGCGTGATGTATTTGAGGAAACACAAAAGCGTGTGTTCATATCCAAGATTGTTTTATTTATCTGATGGGTTTCGCGGTTGACCAGATGTGCTACACACGTGGTTGATTAAATTTGATGTAAATTTCGTTAGCATTTAAATATATATTAAAGGTCAAATGCCAACCTACAAAAATGTCTTAACTGAAGAAATTAAATCAAACATTGAACCTCCCTTGATAAGCGAATCAAAAAAACGACTTGGATTCACTTGGTGAAAATTTTCTTACTGAACTATCTAATTCCAAAACTGAAGATATTATTTCTAAATATTGCTCTATAACTATTTTTTACTGAAAATATATTTTTTAATATTTTCAAGACCTGAACAACTATTAAGGTCTTGGGGAATGAGTACTCCTTGGAATAATAATGAAAAAAGAACGCCATTAGCTTCAAATCAGTCGCGTCTTCCACACAGAGATTATGGATTCGTCGCACCTGCTTGCGACGCTTCTCGCGATAATTTGTTTTCATTTTCCAGGAAGAGCTATATCTCTGACACTATTTGTTGTATTATATCTGTTTTAGTTTTAGACGCAAAACTTGGCCTTTTTTAATTGCGTTCAAATATACTACTCTTAGAGTCTTTCAGTACACTACATATGCCAACCTCTAATCCTAACTCTATTCCATGCTTTTTATTACAATAAGTACTTTGGCTAGATTTATGTTAACCCTATTCGTACCGGGCACCCTTGTACGAATAGGATTAAAACTAGCAGCTCTTGTATGCGGTATACTACCGATTTCGAGACATATACCGTATATTCAGTTGGAAATTCTATACTAGCGGAATAAAAATATCGGCATGTGTAAGAAAATCTTAGTATTGTTTCCTTTATTTTTATAATAGACGTGGGTTCAGGGCACGAATAGAGGTACAGCGTGCGTGGATTTTGTCTGGCCAATCATAGACCAATCACAGTACTAATATTACTAAAGTTAAGTATAACTAAATGTCTGGCATGTGATTGATCAGACAAAACCCGTCGCACACTGTTATTTTATTCGTGCCCTTAACCCACGTCTATTATAAAATAGAAATTAATACTTCGAGGATTTTGCTACTCTGAGATCTCCTCGTGCAGATATACGAGCCAATATATCGTAGTCAGTACTAAATTATGATATAACTCGTGTAAGCCAATCAAGACCTAGTACAGAAAACCTACCAATCGATTTGAGCCTTCTTTCTGACACATTGCAGCGCTTAGATGCTGAGATTGAATCAGACTTGAGGAGTGGACTTATAAAGCCAAAGAAGGAACCTCCCTCAAATTTGGAGTTACTGCATAATGCTGTAAATAAAATTTCTTCATTAGAAAAAAGACTTATGGATGCCAATCAAAGGGCTTTTGATGCCGAGAAAGAACTAACAGAAATAAAATGCTCGTATGTAAAGGAATGGACCAAATAGTCCGGCGAGATTTCACTTTTATAACCAATTCTTTACGAGTTCAGCATAAACAAATTAATAAAGGTGAATTCAAGAAAGTCCTTAATGTGTTGAAAAACTGTATCCGAATGGGGTACATTGGTATCTTTATTTGAGTAATCTAATTAAGACATTTCATTGGTTCTCTCAAAATTTACCGCTCGTTCCAGCGTTGAGAGAACGAGTGCTGTAGGCCGCGTTTGTGTAGTATAATAGGCATAATAGCATTAGTACACAAGCACTAAACAAATGATGCTTACCTAATTTTCTTATAACACTGCACTGACACTACCCAGCCTAAACGCCGCGTATTCTCATAAGAGATATAGAGAGACCGTTTTGAATTCCTTATTTTTGAAGAATTTTTAATTGACCAATGAAGTAATCCCCGTGAATTCCAGTCGGGTAATCCCAGTTGAGTAAGGTTGTATACACCCAAATTCGGCAAAAGCGATTCCAATTGGAATTCCAATAATATAAAAACTCTATTATCTCCATAACCAACGATATCCAATTGCCCATAATGGTAGACTAGAGTTTTGTCTTCGGTCGTTTTGTACACCACGATTCGGTCAGTAACTGGGGTAGCTTAACTCGGTCGTTTTTTCACACCATGTTTCGGTCAGTAACTCGGGTAGTTTAATTCGGTCAGAATACCTTGTTTCGGTCGTTTTCCTAACCACAATTGGGTCAACGCAAAAAATATACCGGAAGCACATGTGGCTCATACAATGTTAGGGGTAGGTGCTTAATCGGCACTAGGGTTTGTTCCAATAAGTTCCGTATTTCAAAGATCGTAAGCCAATAAACACCCAATCGAGTACTGACCGGATCGAGGTGAGAAAAAAAAAACGAATTAAGCTACCCCCGTTACTGACCGAATCATGGTGTGAAAAACGACGGAGTTAAGCTACCCCAGTTACGACCAAATAGTAATGCAACCATATAAAAGAGTTTAAATGTTATTGGAATTCCAATTGGAATCGATTTTGCCGAACTCTGGTTTACACCCCCTTACCCGAAAGTACTACACACAAATTGGAAATACATATAAAACTTCTTTCCTAAACCGTGAACACCAATATTTACTACGCGAAACAATTCTAATTCAAGCTGTCTTATAGTGTCTTGGTAAATATACTTTGGTGGTAATGTACTTGTTCAAACTTGTGTTCACGATTTCAGAAAGAACGAAAATGAAAATACGATATAATAATGTTATTTGAGGCATTATATTATGTTGATTATTTATTTTTCGGATATGCATTTCGCCATAATGATTCGCACTTTTGAATTTGTTTTCAACCTTATCTTTATAGCATCTCTGCAACTCTGTTTTTGTAAAGGATTGATAATGCCTTTATGCGTTATTAAAGTCTTCATTTTTTCCTAATTTATTTCTTCCGTAGAGAGATTTAACAGAATTGGAAAACTACAATCATGAACTCATTCAAAAATTGCATGAAATGGAAAAGTTCCTTTCCGATTATGGATTAATATGGGTCGGTAGCGTCACAAGTAATGAAGTCAACGTCGGTCAGTCTTTTGATTCAGTCAATATAAATTGGTCGGCAGTAGTGCACACAATTCATGAGTTAAATACAATGATTAATCACGATAATGTGCAAACCCAGCGGGTGGATGGAGTTCAGTGAGGGTGAATATAATTTTTCTTGATCGGACATACCTGATTCGAACTAATCGTAAAACTAAGCGTAAAACGAACTAATCGTAAAAATAAGCGTAAAACGGACGTCATTCGTAGTATAAAACGGCGAAATGTATGACATCACCTAACAGTGTGGAGCGTTTGAACCGTTTTCATTTTGAAGATGTATTATCATACATCAAAGGTCAATTTTTATCAATTGATAATACATCGACGTGATGTTTTAAGTTATTTATGTTCAATATCCTGCTACCATTCCCATAAAAGATTAAGAAATATTATAAAAAAGCCCGCAATAAATATATTAAAAAAGACCTAAATAAATTATTGCTAAAGTTGAGAGGCCGGGGTGTGTTAACGGGAACCCCTTTTTGATTCTTATCGATAAAATTGATTATATTTGAACTGTAATATCTCTGCCTAATAATGTTCAAATTAGGTGAAAATAAATACGTATACGCATCTATATTAAGTATGTATTCCTCAATTTTCAGATATTTTCAACATTATTGCGAAGAGATATTACAGTACATGGTGATTGTACATGGTGACGAGTACATGGTGACTCTGGGATGAAGACCGATGATCAAGCCTCGGAGCCCAACCAGAGACGTTAAAATCAGAGTTAATCCAATCACGACAAATTGAACAGAAATTTCGTGGAAGGTGCTACAGATGCTGCGCGGTCGAGATGTTCCACAACCCCGATGAATGGGTGATGGAGATGGCGATGTGCGGAGAGTCCCGACTGACATTCAAATTTAGACAATTTCACGTTTTTTTGCCTGTATCAATACGGGAAATTTTTGGTGTTGACTTTGGGCGGAAATAGCGCATGGTGACTCGATGTCTCTGAGTTCAATTCCAACAGTTAAATTATGAACATATTCAAATGGCGTACTGTAATTTTCAAAACAAATCTCGGAGGAGAAGATGATGTACCTTGATATGGTACCGTGATTTCAACAATCGAAATCTTTATTCTATGGCACTCGCACAGTTGGAGATGCTATCATGGTTGATCGAGAATGCTACGAGATGGTAATCAACCCGAAACGGCAAGCGTATAAATACGCAACACAACAATGAATATGGACTCATAATTTATTTATACGGGGGGGGGCCTATAAGAGACGAAAGTCGATTTTCACGTTCTATGTTCCTGTAAGAGACGATATTTTTTTCGCGGAAATTTTATTTTTTCAACACCATTATATTGCGCCGTTCTACCCATGTTATATTATA
>SCLE01062783.1:0-17083 GCA_004367955.1 Bathochordaeus stygius | reverse complement strand
TGGATCACCGTGGATCACCGTGGATCACCGTGGATCACCGTGGATCACCGTGGATCACCGTGGATCACCGTGGATCACCGCTGGATGAGTATTAGTAGAAGGCAGAATGTGCATTGGGTTGCTTATTTTCAATTTGGGTCAATTTTTAAATACCAAAAAGGGCAACTGGAAAACCTAGGTTCATCATCTAATGTAGAAGAGTCGGCTTTTTCGATGATATATACCTATTTGGATGAGTGTTATACTTTGATTTGAGGGGTTACTGAAAACGTAAAAAACATATATAAATCTATACAGAAAACGTAAAAAACATATATAAATCCATACAGATCATATGTAAATCCATATCATATATAAACCCATACAGATTATATACAAATTCATATAGATTGACAAGAAAATCGGACCGGACTCAGATTGGAGCGGAATTTCCTGATCAGGTCATCACCAATCAGACTTTTTATATCATTTTGATGTTTCTGGTAAGAGTCACCCAAAGGACTGAAATAAACATGGGGGATCTCCTTCCTCCTATTAAGGCGTAGGAGTCCACCAAAGTCCTGAGATACACATGGGGGATCTCCTTCCTCCTACTAAGTGCATAATTTGCAATGCTTACAACAATTTGTTCACCCCATGAGGGTAGTCATCAGCATGGTATAGACGCAGAGATGGATGCGGTCATCTGAGCAGTGTGCGGCAGGGAATAGCTGCTTCAGACGAAATATTTAATTATTTTAACCATTTGTTAGTATGCCAAGTAGGACTTATTATTATTGGGATATATTTTATTGATTAAGCCCCGACATCAGAAATATAGATATTTATCTAGATCTAAACAATTAAGGGCATAATTATGGGGTGTGACCATTTTGAATTTTGAGTAAGTATTAATCTTAGAGCGTTAAATTAGTATTAGAGTACTGACGTGCATAATTCGGAGTTTGTTTAATTTTTGCGCAAATTTATGATCCAACCCAAATGGGGAATATACGCAGAGATCCCCGGCTGCGTATCACAGTCTTTCTGCAAGTAGGTATGTAATTGGTATGTAATTGGCTCGAGGCAAAGACAGTTTTTTCGTAGAAAGTGATATTGATGAGCATATCGTTAAGCCATAGGAGACGTTGATTTTTATTTTTTCCTTATTTAGATTGGGCTCTTAATCAGAGTGGAATTGGTAAAAAACGAAGGGAATTGGTAAAATTGGTAAAATGCAGGGAATAGCTGCTTCAGACCGAAAATATATTTCTAGGGCAATAGATTAGTAGAGCCAGTCATAGTTTTTTATTTCACGAGATTAAATTTGTGGGATCTTTGCGACCTATGCAGCGTATCAGCGCAATTTAAGGGTTTTTTGGAGTAGCCACAAGAAAAGGTGAGACATGTTTCAGCAAAATTGAATCCAAGACCACTTACACAATCAAAATTTATCCTATTTGACTGGATACGGACAGCTTTAAAGCCGATTAACAATTAAAAAACTTAAAAATTTTCAAAAAAAATTTTTATTCAGGAGGTGGACCCTTTAGATTTGAAATTCAGAAAACTATTTGAAAGACAAAATTTTTCACGAGGTGGAACCTCTAGATCAGTATCCACAAACAAAGCGGTTGTCACCGGGCTCAAACTCAAAAGAGTTCAACCCCAGCACCGAGATTGCATCATCAGACCCCGCAGCCAGAAGTCCACCAGAAGTTCACAGAAGTTCACAGAAGTCAAGAAGTCAAAAAAAATCACATCAATAGTTTTAGGTCCTCCAACTTTTAACATTTTAGCAATCAATCAGTCCAAAACACAGTCCAAAGAAAATAATAATTAGCATTATTAAATCAAGAAAACTACATAAAATATATATACATATGAATTATATAAAATATTATACACTTCATATGTCATATATATTTTTGAACCAAATTCAGCAAAATCAGATTTATTAGCCCGTATCCGGAAGAGATCTGGAATTGTATTAAACATGCTGAACCCTGGGTGAGGGTGTTTTTAGGCAGAGTTTCTTGGAAACATTATTTAACGAGGTTTATCAGGTGAGAAACCGTTCAGATTGTCGTAACACGTGAATTGTACAAGGGCATTTTTTGCATTATGGGTATTTTAGTTATAGTTTGCTTTAAGACAGAATAAGTTATTTAGCCCAGAGAAGTTTGTGGACAAGGCACTACCGTTATGTGGTAGAATAGAATTATATGCAATTTGAAAGTGAGGGCCGACTTTTAACCCATTTGTAGCCCAGCATAAGTGCATTAATATTGTAAATCATAGAAATTTGGGCAAGCTGACACTATTAAATCATTTATAAGGGATTTGGGTCGCTAATGCACAGCAGTTTTCATTTTTCATTTTTAGCTGATTTTTGAAAACGCTGGGTATTCAACCGAATGGCACTTAGTAGCTCTAAGCTGACTGTTGATGAGTTTTTCATCAACATGCGGGCCTTGGGGGTGGTTTGATTTGCCTCTATAATCGGTAGGCGTGTACTTCTGATCACAGAAATTTAGGAAAAAATCGCCTGAGCCATAACGGAGCGTCAGGTTGGCAGCTGATTCATAAAACGATGTCAAACTGAAGCAGCCGGTGACCTCATTTTTGATCTGAGCAAACCTCTCTGAGCACACAGCTTTTTTTGGTATGATCATGCCAAAATCATATTTAAGTTTGTAGCACGTAATGGACGCAGAGTCGTCCACATTGTCATCAAAAATGTACACACCGCCTGAGCAAGAGTCGTTTATAGTGTGAGCCCCCATGGCATAATTATCGGAGAAGCAAATTAATACAGAGTCAAGTATTGTGCATAAAATAGTGATGCCATCTACAGGGACTATTTGAAGTCTATTTTCGTCCCGTTCAAACCATGCCATGGCAAGCTCACACACATAGCGATCAACTATAGCCACAAATTTTTTGGTAATTGGGGGGCTAATAGCAAGTAGAATATTATCATCCTCAAGGGTTCGAATCATTCGAATAACTTCGCTAGGTCTAAAGCATGGTGAGGGTGATAATATTAGGTTGTGCAATTGATTAACGTACATTTCAAAGATTTTAAATTTCTCAGAAGCGTTTTTCAGGGGCCCATTGTCATATTCAGAGAAGGTTGGGGTGCGAGTACCATGAATGCGGGGCCTGTGCCGAATAGTAGATTTGGTATTGTTATTTTCCTCCGAGGATTTAACTGTACCCTCCTCAGTAGACCCTTTTAACTTATTTAATTGAGCTGTCATTTCACTCTCAACTTGAATTATAGTAGCTTCCAGCGCCGTCGTTATTTTAAGCGCGGTTAGGAGGACCGGGACAAACCAGCGTCCTAATAAGCGCCATGCCTTGACAACACCAGCTCCAGAGACGGTCAAGTCGTAAACTCGACGCTTTGCCAGAAATTCCGTATGGGCTACAGTAACCCCATCAGTAATTCGTACTCGAGCCGGAAATTCAGTTGTAGATGCCATTTATGCTAAGGAAAAGTTTTTTGTTAAATTGGAAAAACTGAGTTAGTTGCGACAGCAGAGTTTAATTATGTTATCATTTTTTTTAGGGAGTAAAAGGACCAAACTTTTTGTTAAGTTGAAAAATTACGGGTTAGTTGTGACAGTAGAGTTTAATTATGTTACATTTTTCTAGGGAGTAAAAAGACCAAAGTATGCAGCCAGTAACAGGCCACGTAAGCAGAACGTACGTTGACTCGACCAGGAGGTATACAAACAATTTTTACGAACATACTATTCAAAAGGAAGATGACTTTAGGTTTAAGATTCACTCACAGCACGTGTGGTAAAAAGTTGTAGTAGGTTAAGGCATTTGTCTGCAATAAAGTCCCCATCAGCCTGATCATAAGAGCAACGTACGCAATATTACAGGAATACCTGAAGTGTGCAACATTGGACTCAGAAAAAATTTATTTGGAAAAAAATTTTAAAACCTAATAAATAAATTCACACTTACATAATCAGACTTTTTATTTTCACTTTTTAGTCAATAAACTCAGAGAATTTCACGAATTACTCTTTTCTCACTTATTTCTATCTTGAACTGTTTCTTTTTTCGTGTTATGAATTTTTTGAACGAATTCAGAGTTTACCGACTATTTAACCAGGTAAGGTGTTACCGTTTAGACACCAACCCCTGTGGCTCCAATAGCGGATTTTTAAGGTGACAGAAAAAATTATATTATTAGACACCGTAAAGGGGTCTTTGATAATAACCCATTCGGGCAGTAGTAGCATCAAAGCCAGCCCAGGGGCAGTTTCCACGCAACAACTGACATTTTTAAGATGTGAGCCCCAGATGTAAGTAAGTTACAAAAAGGGTATACCCCCATTTGTATTGGCAGCAAAATATGTATAAGTATTGTTTAGAATCCCCGCTAAACGCTTCCAGAAAACCTTTAATGCCAGGCTATTGGCGTTTTTGAGGATACCAAGCTCGTATACTTGGCTTTCGTATAATATCAGCAGTTTGTATATCAAAGGGCGCACAATTAACCACACGGTACGCTATACACCACGTAGCTTGAATTTTGAGTTATTATACTTGCAAAAATTTTTATATATCATTTGACGATGAAGATAGCCTTAATGGCAAGAAATGTGAACTTGTTTAACGCGCATTTAAGTTTACAGGTTCTTCACCCGGAAGAAATATATAGAACATATGGCACTCACACAGTACACCTCTCAGCGTATGGCGTAACTATGGTACTTATTACAGGCATAGACCAACATAAAATATTTGAGAATATTCACATAGTAGTCATTTGAGGTTATGAGGCATTGACAGGTATCATTAGCTATTTACGTTATTCATTAGTGTTAATTTAAGTCAGCGGGGTAACAGTGGGAGATTACTTAAAACTAACATTCATCATTCGGCGGGACACTGCGGCACACGCCGCCCATTTTTAGCTACCGTTAAAAATGCCAACTGGATTTTTCCAGGAGTTTTTCAAGGGAGAGGAAAACATATATTCAAGATACAGTGAAAGGTTTTTGATAAAAGCAATTTCCGTCAGTACACAGTCACCTCAAAGCTAGCCATGGGCAGTTTCACCACACCAGCTACAATTTTAAATGTAGCCCCCAGATGTAAGTGAAATCCCCATGGTTTTCTCATATGCATTATTTCTGCCCTTATCCCTATGGGGAAAAAGTCATTTGTATTTGAAAAACACAAATCAGAAACATTTTTTAGGTCGTTGTTTGGTATCCCGTATTTGGATGATAAAGCATTTGACATCAGGTTTTGTGTAATTTGGAGGATACAAAATTCATGTACATGAACTATATACCTTATCAAGCACTTTATACATCACGCAACACGATCAACACATCGTACAACAGGCCAAATATAGTGTAACCTGATTTTTAAGTTAGAAAATTTATATATATCGTTTGACGATGAGGATAGCCTTAATGGCATATGAGTGTAACTGTTAGACGCGCACTTTGTTTACAGGTTCCTCCAGTGGAGGAGTTGTATAGATCATATGGCAGCTACTAGGCACCACAATTAGGTGTAAGGTGTAACTATGGTACTTATTTAGGACATAACACACATAAAATTGTGAACAACCAAGGTAGTGATACAGTTTTTGCGAGCTTAAGTTTTATTTTTCGACACTTAGTTTATTCATTAGAGTAGTCTTTAGCTCGCTTGATAATTAGTGGGAGCCCACTTAAAACATCACATTATTCAGCGGGACACTGTGGCATGCTCAACTCATTTTCAGCAACTTTCAGAACAGCCATTTGGACCCTCTGAAAGTTGCTGACACCAAGCTTATTTCCAGCTTTGTTGGTTAGGTTACCAGCCACAGTGCCAGGGTGTCGACTGGATAAGGGGAAGTTAAACATCCCCACTGAGTCGGCAGTATTGGTAAGAATTTTGCAATTTTTACAGTCATATTTTCCTGCCCTATGCGGGCAGGTGGCTGCAAAGTGATCAATTATCAGTTCGCGAAAGGAGTCAGACCCCACCTCCTTTCGGATGTAGTATGGTAAAGAATTAAAATGGTTGCATAAATTGAAAGGAAAAAATTTTTTGTTGCACGGACTGTTTTTAGGACATACCATTGTAGGGGTTAGTGTTCGATCACAGCCAAGTGGTACTTTTTTACCCTGTGTCTTTTTATTGTCAGTAACATTTGGAGTGGGAGTTTTGGGGCCTGAACTGTGTTTTTTGTCATTAGTAGCAGCAGGCCCTTCTTTAGGTATTTTATGTTTCAGCCCGAAAAATAGAGTACCAGCATTTGGATTGGAAAAGAACATTGGTAATAACGTTTGAAAAATAGATATTGGTTTTTGGCTGAGCAATGTTTTGTTAAGAAAAAGTAGGCCTGCTTTTATATGCAGGTTTTTAGGATCAATCCAGCCAACTTTACGGAAAATGTATTGGTATGAGATATTTCGCATTGAGTCCCCAGAACGTTTTTTTGTGCAAATTTGATATTTGACAGGCACATCGTAAATGTCGCAAACAACATTCTTTATCATTGCCGCAATTTTGTTATATACTTTGTCCTCAAAGCGCGGCATAGCTTCATAGGCGAAGTTTAATACGCCATAAAGCAGACTGTAGGCCAGTTTTAGAACCTGGTGCTTTTTCGAAAAACATTTTATATAAGCAATTAGTGCACGAATTTCGTGATATTTGTAGAAAATATGGTTGATCTGTGGTAAAAAGGAGAGATAGTTGTCAAACCTAACCCCGAGATATTTATGTGAAAAGGCATGCTTAACTTTGTAATCGTCAATTTCAAGAGGTTTAGAATCATATTTACCTATTATAGCATACGCAGTCTTCGGATAAGATAACTGTATACCATGTTCCTCAGTCCATAAAGCAACGTGTCGTATCATGTCAGTTGCGTCAGATTTAGCTTCCGCCATAGAGTGTCGGCATATTACGGACATTAAGTCATCAGCGAAAATCGTAGTTTTAGTAAAAATATTAGATGGCATTTTACTGATTACCCCCGTGAGTACCAAGGAAAAAAGAAGAGGCGACATAGCCCCCCCTTGAGGAACCCCATAGGGGGCTAGATTTATACTCTGACTGGTTTCACCCCCATCAACAACCGTACCACGCCTGTTATTATGTTCGGAAGCAATATATTGAGCTATTTGGGGACTAACTAACTGTAATAATCTTTTTATAATAACAGAGTGAGGTACTGTACCAAATGCATTGGCACAGTCATAAAAAATTAGAAAAATGACCATATGTATGGGGGAGGTTACAATCTGGATAATTATTTCAATGAGGGCTGAACTACATGAAAATCCTTTACGAAAGCCGTGCTGTCGCTGAGGTAGAATACCAAATTCTTCAATTATGTCATTGAGATTGGCCGTTACCCAGCGACTCCTTATTGAGAAGGAAAATCTGGACACAGCAAGTATCCTATAAGCTTTAATTGTGCCCTTGTCTTTGGATCCATATTTAGGAATAGGAATAAGCTTAGAATTTTTATCAGAAGCAGGACAGCAGCCCAGCTGTACGTCAAACTTGCACATAAGGCACAGTAGTTCTAACAATTCATTTGGCCAAAAACGCAGGTTATTTTTGCATACAGCTGAGTTGAGTCCTTTTGTGCCATCCTTTAAGCAACAAAAAAGTTTGAACATAGAATCACGTTTTATTCCAGAGCCCCTTTCAGATAGTTTGAGATCCTTTATGGAGAGTTTGTTGTATTCCTTAGGTAAAATATTATTAAATACTTTATGTAGGTTGGACTGTAAGAATCCAAGGTCAGCTTCACCCTGAAGTCTTAGGAAATTTTGCAGATGGTCCTCAGGTGAGTACTCAGTAATGGTATCCGCCACTGCTTTGAATTTGTTGTTAAGTTTCCTGTTAACAACAAAAATAGAATTTTGATTATCGATATTTTTTGTTAGTCTACACATTTTACCTTGATAAATACGGCGATCGGTATTTGCCATCTTTTTTGCAACTTTAGTGTAGTGCGCCAATAAAGTTTTAGTGGATAATTCAATAGGAGCCGTTCTAAATAATATTTCAATACTATTGAGTAGTCTAAATATTTTCGTAGTTACAGGGCGGAGGTACGGTTTGGTACACAATTTGTTGAAACTGATGGTTTTCAGGGGAGTTAGTCCGGCCGTTGTTTCTTCAATTAAGTTAATTAAGAATTTCGTAAACGGAACACCATCACCCTCAAAACCACCAGCCTCATTTGAGTCAATAAGGGCAGAAGCTTCATTTATTAGGCGATCAAGGGTCAGGCGATTCTCATCCAGAGCTTTACGGCCAGCATCATATATTTCTTCAGGGCTGGGCCTGAGAGGAACCTGAATTTGCTTCTCGTTAGATTTTAACAAGACCTCGGTGTCAATTGTAGCAACAAATATATAATGACCGTCATTTGAAAGGTAGAGTTTACCACAAAACTGCTCAATTTCTATCCCCGGCACCCCTTTATGAGCAAAAACGTCAATGTTACTAAAGATATCTGGTATTTTGTTCCTGGACGTTTTATTGGTGTTCAAAAAGCTATGGTCAGAGTAGTTTTTGAGCAGATTTCGAAAAAAAACCGAAAAAGCACGACAGTCGTTTGGTCGTGGGTGGCGATAGTCACAGTTTAGGTCACCGCAGATAAGACTAGTAACCTTGTTTTGTAATGCGATAATTTTTTCGAACTTGGTTTTAAAAAAATGTAGGTAGCGTGTTTTGTCAAAAATTTGCAGTGACCTGGCCTTAATAGATTTAAGATGAAATTTGTAGAAACAAGTGACATTTATAATAAAGGTACGTATCCCATAAATTTTGACAGCAACCGAGATGAAGGGCGCGTCGTCATAGACGACCTTAACTGTGAAATTAGCATCATTACGTATCAATATTGCGGCAAAAATTTGGTCAGAGCCATGAACACTCACAGGCTTGTGAAAATAGGCCGAAAAGTTATCTGGAAGCAACAATTTTTTGGCTAATATGGAGGGGTTTGCAGATAGTTCCTGAACACAAATTATGTGTGCAGAACAAAAATGGTTTGCGAGGAGTGTGAGTTGATGTAAAGGGCTATTAAGGTTAACGGATACTATTTTCAATTTAGGGGGGGTCTTGGTTCGGTTTTTGCGTGGTGCAATTTTCTTACGGGACGGAATATTAAGATTAGACTTAAGTTTTAATTCAATTTCAGCCAGTGTTTCAAGAATAGGGGTCTCTGAGGGGGAGGAGTTGGGAGGGGGGGGCAGGATATATTGCCGATCATTGGTGGAGCCGATTGAGGAGTCATTCGGAGTGCTATTGGGCAAGGAGATTGATTGTGCCACAGCCACCTCAGTTTTTGAGGGGGTTATATTTTCCGTTAAGCCATGAGTAGATTTACGAGTGGACTCCATCAACGGCATTTCCGCTGTGCATTTATTTCTAGGTTTTTCAACACAAGAGTTATCGAGAAGCGCAGGTAACGTACTTTGTTGCTTAGAGGCTGAGTGTTTAATGGGGGACAGGGTTTTTATTAGCTGTAGTTTAGTTAATTCAGGCGATAACATCGTCAATTTTATATCATCAGAATAGCAGCTTTTGGAAGGATCATACGGATAAGTAGGGGGGGCTGAAAGTGATCTTTTAGGCAAACTATGGTCAGGGTAGTTTACCAGTCTAGTGGTATAGGGAATGGGGGTCAGGGTGGCGGGGGGGCCAGGACCCATCTTATTGAACGGAGTATTAGCAGAGGGGCCAGGACAGACCCCATTTGGAGAAACATTTGTTGCCATATTATATCTGTCCAGACATTTAAAACATGAATACAAACCAGGGCAGACTTTATAATTGTGATTGACGTGTACTTGAGTTAGATTGCTTTCCAGCTGTGGTAGTACTTTTTGGGAAGATTCGTAATTTATGGTTAGACTGATAAACGGATTCAATTTGGGTGCAGTAGGGGGAAGAGTATTGCAAAAATCGACGTAATCATAATCTCGATTCCTGGAGGGTCGTTTAGAAAAGTAATTTTCAATTACACCCTGCCGAAATTCCGCCTTATTTTTTTGAGCAGCAAGTCGTGCACTGTCAGTACTACAGTTTATCAAGTTGCAAAGCAATTTATAAATAGAAGCATCCGTAGTGAGCCTAGGGATTTCAAAGTTCTTTTTTGATAAAATGCTAAGTATGCAATTTAATGCAAAGGTGGATACAGAGGGGGGGGCAAATTTTTTAACCCCCTGTTCGCCAAGTTCAATTATATCGTATATGTTTAGAAAATTTTTTGCCGCCGGTAGCATTTCAGTCATGACATCCTTAAGCTTGAACATTTCGGTATGAAGTGAAAAACCCCCCTCCTCGGAATCAGATAAAGACATTGTAGAAGGAGAAGGGGCGGGAAGTTGAGCACAAATGCATTCAATGACCGAGAGCGTTAGTTCAGGTACCACTAAGCACAAATATTTTAGACACGCAATCTGGATTGGATGTTTAACATTTGTGCTCCGTGGTTTACCATTATTAGGCCATTTAGGGCGGTTAATGTTGTGTGACAACCGATTTTCCTGAAGGAAAACCTCCCTGGTTTTTCGGTCAAAAATTTCACCAATCAGACCGCCCACTTCACCAATGAGGTAATCAACTTCGTTAACCAGCATATTTGGTGGAGGTGAAGGACAGTCTTTAGTGGTGCAGACTTGCTCAGTGGCACATTTAAGCATGCGAGCAGAGGGCGCTAACACATTGGTGGAGCTTGCAAAATAGTTATCACCGAAATTGGGGTCCCCAACCACTGCCGATTGGGAGGGGCTGAGGGGAGCAATATTATTATCAAAGTTTATCACACACTTTGCCCGTTTTTTGGGGGGCAGAAATACACTCAAGCTTTCATCACCGGAGAGATCATCATGTATGTCAATGTCAGACTTGAACGACGTGGAAAGGTTTAAAATATCCTCGTTACCTGACCATGATATACATTCAGGCTCCACAAGGATAATGTCATTCCCTCCAGATATACTACTTATAGTTGGAGAGGCGATACTGGTACTGTGGGACAGCGTATTATAATTTACTGACGAGTTACTAGAAGAGGCAGCGAACATCAACCGCTCCGGTGAAATAGGAGAGTCAATTTTATTACATTTTTTAGGTAAAAAAGTGTAATCCGTGTTTGCAGGATTTATTGGGAGGGGGTCAGCTTGAGCAGTGACACCAAATATCGGCTCAGACCGCCCTCGTCTCCCATGATTAGGGCAGGGACTGGGACGAATATTGTATAGGTTATTTGAAACGGGTGTAAGATAACCCCCATCCGTGTCCTTTTTAGTTGTTGATTTGTCAGACTTATCAACTTTATTCAACGCGGAAGATTTTTTATCGATTCGTTTGGCGGAGGTTTGCAACTCATTTCGTACTTTAGATTTTGCCCCAGTAGTGCCCAAATTTGTCATCACACTAGAGTTAGGCTCCACATTAGTGCTGCGCATCAGTGAACTTGCATTAGTAGCATTGTTTATTTTAACATTTGGGGTACTGACATAGAGTGAAGAAGACTCCATTTCAACATCGTGACGTGGAGTAAGTAAATTATGAGTACTGAAGGAGGGAGCAGGAAGACATAGAGTGGGACCAGATGTAGACGTGCTACAACCATTGTCAAGGATGGCCAAGCGAACCCGCTCCGTATCGGCGATTAACCTGTCACGTGTATTAAGTAGCAGTTGCCGAGATTTCCTATTTTTTTCCAACCGCGCGTAAATCGCAGCAGCCGCCGTTTTGGGGTTACGCACTTCATGGAGGGAAAATAATTTGGAAATATCAGGACAAGTACCCTCATTGTTAGTATAGACGCAAGATGCCAGCAGGCCAATTTGATCATTTAATATCATGTGCTTGTCATCAGAGACCTCCATTTCATTAGTAAGCTGGTTGAGTCGAGCATCAATGATACCCAACTCCAGGTTTCGGTTGTCATTTTCCGAAATTATACAGGCATTCGCATCAGATGCCTCAATTTGAGCCATTTGAATCGCCCTGATCGAAGCTAGTGAGAGGTCACTCCTTTCTTTATTTTTAGAGATACGACTTTCTTGGACTTCCATTTTATCCATTGTTTGTTGGAGCCGATTTGATAAAATCGCAATTGATGGATTATGGGCAACTTCCATGAGCGTGGTATCGGTTGTACGAGTGAGATCAACCGCACCGTAATCCTCGTCGTCGGGAAGAAGTTCGGCAGAAAGGTCAACAAATTTGACCATACAGTCATAGCGGACCTTTCTGGACAATTTGATGCACTCATTTTCACAGACAAAACTATATGCCAGTTCAGGATATTCAAGGTAGATATCCTGCATCGTCGGCATCTCTTTCACATCTCTGAGAAGTTTACCAGGTTTGGGTGTTTTAAATGTTTTGCCAAACCTGTTCATGTATCCCTTATTTTTCAAAAAATTTTGATCAAAAACGATACTCTGCTCAGGCGTCATGGCAAAACACCGGTTACTCTTAAGCCATTTACATGCTTTGAAGGTAACCGACCCAATTACATCCTCGTAATCGAATCTCATAGAGAGGGGAAACTTTCCCACATCAGATTGGCAGCCGTTTTCAACACTGAAGGTAGACTTGTGTAAAAAGTATAAGTCAGTTTTCTGAGCGTTCAAATCAGCAATTGATGACCCATTTATAAATTTCAAGAAGGCAGTTTCAAACATGGTGACAAATTCAACGCATTTTGGAATGCAGATATTCCATAGATTCCCCGGTCCGATTGACCACGCTTGGCGAATCCATGGCAAAAGAGCAATTGTTGCCTTAGGCTCCGTGGATGGGATACGAAAGGCAAAGAACCGCATAAATGTTAACACGTCCACAATGCTCGTCAGCTCAACCTGACCAATTATAGTATCCATGGAAACTTTTAAATTTGGTCGGTTATTGAAAATAATGTTTTCAGGCCGTAAATCGTATTTTTCGAAAAGATTTACCATTTGTCCTAGGGGTGCAGGACGTATTTTAAAAACAAAAATCTCTTTCATTAAGTCTATATTTGATGTTTGGAAGCTTTTCATGATCGAAATATTGTAAAAATCGGCAACATCATTTCCACATGTAATGACCTTAACCTTAACAATGGTTGTACGCATACGCTCATCATTAAGGTTCCACTGCCGAGCAGACACCCAATTAAACATGGGGGAGTAGCCCCATTTGCGGGGGGCACTTTTAGGGTCATAGCGCCCCAGCCGTTGACCCCTCCAGGGAGGGGGAGGGGGCAACGAAGCAGACGGGCGAGCCCCTTTCATTAGATTGTTTGAGTGTTTTTTGGTATTAGGGTGAGATGCAAACGGATTCGGCGTCTTATTTAGGTTGGAATGGGCAAACTCAGTGATCCTTTTACTGAATTCCTTCTTGGTAACCATTGTTTCATCATCAGAGTGTAGCCTCTTTTTCTCATTTGTGACAGACATGGCCTTTCTCAGGGAAGCCTCACCAATTGGAGATTCCATTTGGCTAAAATGCTTTATATTACATTGATACTTATAGCTACATTTTAGATTACCATTTAAGGTGTCATTGGCATCCCCCTTTATTGTTTTTTACTTTTTAATTTTTTATACCATTTTCCTTTACATTAGACGTGTACAACAGATCATTCATGGTTATCATCCTGCAGGCACCACTTATGTTATATTTGGGTCCGACACGGAAGGCTTGTGCCTAATCACCCAGGTTGGGAGATAAGTTGAAAAAGTTTGGGGGAGATAAAAGGGGATGATAAGTGAGTTTTGAGAAGAGAAAAACTTCTTTATAAACCTTATTTATAAACTTTTTTATAAAAACTTTTTATAGTGCCGTAATAACGCACCGAACTAATTGAAAAAGAGCATTTTAATGTAGACGGATTTTGTTTAGGTACAGCAAAAATGCGTGATGGCGCCCCATGAGCGCCCCAACAGATGGGACCACCCGAGATTTAATAGAGCCATAATGGGGGAAAATTTGAGGAGAAAAAATTTGGGGAGAAGAAAGTGGGGAGAAAAATTTGGGGAGAAAAATTTGGGGAGAAAAGTTTGGGGAGAAAAAATTTGGGGAGAAAAAGTGGGGAGAGAATCAGGCGTGATCAAGAAGATTAGGGCGTAGTTAGCAGTCGGGCCGAGGAAAATTAAGGGGGTAGTTAAGGGGAGGAAAAAAGTTTTTCAATTTTAATTGAACTTCATTTGGGGAGAAACCATGTTTCCACCATGTCAATAAGGTGGCAGATTTAAAGCTTAGTGTAGTTCAGTAGTGTTAACTAAGGCGTTTACTTATCAGAGAGGGGTTATTTTAATCAGAGAGGGGTTATTTTTATAGTTTTTTATAGTTTGTAGACAGTATTTTTTATTTTTTCAGAAAAAAATGTGTTTCAGAACCGGTCATTCTAATGCGGGTTTGTTTATAGTAACAATATTGTTAGGGTTTCCTTAAAAGGCATCAAGCAAAGGGTCTTTCAAAAAAGGCACCCATAGGGTTAAAACTGCAGAAATGTATATTATTGTTAAATTTACCTTATTTGTACTTGAGTACAATTAGTCACAATTTCTCTGGTACAAGGTCCAATTTATACTGGTGCAAAGTCCACTGTTTATTAACTGGCTAGCTTGAGAAAGCTATAAAAGCTTAAGAAAGCTTGTAAGGTATGGAGCTGTAAGTAGATGGACAATTTTTATTTATTGAAAAAATCAGCTTATTTTAGAAAATATCTTGGAAATGATTTGAGCATGCATTTGTTACTTCAATCATATATAAAAGTTGTTCCAATCTGGTACAGTAACTAGATTTTGTTACATAGCTATAATAGTGTGAGTCATCGGATTGCGAAACCTTTTTTAGGAGAAAATAACATTTGTGGTACGGACAAGGCCTCAGTAGGGAAGTTTAGTAATGGTTTGTTATAGTTCGAAAAGGTGTATGCCTATCACCAAGTAACGGTACTTTCGCCGAGAGGCTAACTCCGCATCAGTATTAAATCAAAGCTTGCTAGGGGCCATTTTTCAGATGAGATATTTGAAGGTGACAAACCATGGAACAACGTAGGTGATAAATTTTTTAAAAACGCACTATCTTCTGTGGCAAATTAGGTCTTTGAGGTTTATTTTCACATTGAAGGTTACTTATTTGATCAACCACATAGGGGGAAGAACGAACCACAACAATTTTTGGCCTTATTCACCAGTCCATATAAGCTAATTAACCAGGCTACTGTGTAAATATATATTACTGCGACAGACGTATGTTGTTATGAGCCAGCAAAGAACCACAAACTAACAAAAAACTAACGAGCAGCACCATTTTTTCCATGATGCCTGAGCAGCTTAGGCAGCATTATGATTTCCAGCTTTATTAGGCCACGATACCTTTGGTAGTTAAAATAAACCGCCCAATTTTGTAGTGTGGTAAGTTTAACGAAGCGCAACGAACGCAACAAAACCAATCAAGGCAGCACTAATTAAGTTGGCATTTGCATATTATATAGGGGTGTCAGCATATTGTTGGAAACATTGGCAGACCACTACAATCAGCATATTGGTATTATAAGTGTGTAAATTTGTTTAGCGAAGTGTTAAACAAGTTAACCTCATACTATGCTCCCAGCAGCTTCATGTACATCATATCCCATGCACCCCATGTACCTCAAATACCACTTACGTGCAGCCATTTCGGCATTAGTCGCCGCGAAAACACCTGCTTCAAGATTAGGCAGTTGCACATTATGGGTACGCAACCAGGTGAGCGTTGTGAGCGGAACAAGTGTGGCAAGTGTAGCAACACAGTATAACCATACTTAGGCTGTGATATTTGTGAGCGGAGGTATTATATTTAATATTTATTGAGCATTTTATTTAACAGCGTAAACGTCATAGTCCCCATTCAGCATGTGTACTAAGGAACATGCATAATCATAATTTTGGCGGTGAGCTTGGCGAACGGTAGTATAGTCATTTAAATGATTGACAATTTTATTTTACAGCGTAAACAACGAGGGTCATTAGTAGCCCCTGTTCAGTAAAACATAAAAAATCATAAGTATATTTATGACTTTTAACTTCATTGAGTCATGTTTACGAAAGGCATAACATAATTTAATTGTAACTTTGTTATATCTTTGACAGAGCAGAGTGATTGAATGCAATTGAAAGCTAAGCATTTTAAAAAGTGAGCGTGAGCTTAGTAAACATCGTAACATCATACCTGCTAGACAGCGGTTAACCAGAGTTTGTACCTGAATTTATCTAAAAGTTATCAAGCGTTTGTACCTGAGGTTTTCTCAGCAGCAACTTTAGGTTTCCACAACAGCTTACACAACAGCTTTCAGCAATAGCATTCCTCTCGTAACATCTCATAGAATTCACTTGAGTCAGAGTTTTTCAGCATCGATTCTCAAATAAAAGAAGAAAAAGTGAAAAAGTAAAAAAGATGTTGCTCCGACCTCGACTAAAACAAGACTAACAAGTCAGGTTGGGGGGGGGGGCAGGTTTAAATTTTGAAAGATTTCTGACCCCCTCCCCCAGAGATTTTGAGTCTGGGGGGTCCAGGTTTATATTTCAGTCTGGGGGGGGTCAGGTCTAAATTTTGAGATTCCAGGGGAGCGAGCATGTTTATATATCAGTCAGGTATATTCAGGTTGACTTCTCCCCCAGAGCTTGGGGGGATTCGGCCCCCAAACCCCCTGTCAATAGATATTTTGCACTAAAATTTAACGCTGTTAATAAAGACATACGCACAAATGTTAATCCTGTATGTTTTTCAGATTTAAATCTACTAATTCAATATTGCTGAATTGGACCGCTGATTTTTTTTTAACATTTCATTTAAAGCTACTGAGTCAAAGGTGTGAGTCAAAACTGAGCCCGCCCAGCAATGTCCGCACAGTTTTAAAAATTATTTTTAACTAGAATTTTAAGCAAATTTCATTTTAAGATGTGAAATCTGGTAGCAGCACGATTCGCGTAAATTCCTTACCCCTATTCCCGCAAATTTATAACGATTCTGATTCACGCAAATTTTTACCGCGATTCCCGTAAATTTTTAACGATCCCGATTCCCGAAAATGACGTTCTGAAAATAACTTATGTGA
>SCLE01061663.1:0-17094 GCA_004367955.1 Bathochordaeus stygius | reverse complement strand
GAGGGCAGCAGTGAGCAGACTATATAAGTAACCTAAATTTAAAATACTTACCACTGCTGTTCTGTGCGAGAAAAGGGTACTTAAAAACAATGGCGTAAGAGAACTTATGGTAAATCGATTAAATTACGAGATAACTTATTAGAGAAATTAGAGAACTTATAGAGAATATTGGAGTACAGAGAACTTGTTATTATATTAAGGGTGTAAAAAATATATCATTTGGATAGTACCGGAATCCAATATTTCCAACAGGAATCTCGGTTGGAAATCGCCCCTTCGAAATATTATTATATTATGGAAGGGACACAAATGATGTATTAGGTTATGTTTATGAAGTCTGTTAGACTCCTATATTTTTAATTTTATTTATTTGACATAGGTAAATTTATACCTGTTATATTAATATTAAAGTGTAATAATTACACATTTAATGGCTCGAAGTATATCGAAACCATTATTATACTTCGCAAATATATAAGCGAAAATAAGGGATTTATGACTGCTGAAGTACCAAAACTTTCCGCAGTTTCAAATGACACATGTCATATTCTTTTAAATAAGAATACTATTCCCTAGGTCAAATAATGGAAATATGTACATTACGACCTTATCACTCTAGTCAAATATATGGCGATACGAGTTGGAAGATGAAGCCAAATAACATGGCATATCGGGCTGGCAAAATAAATGCTTCGCAGATCAAAAATGCCTCGCAAATCAGAGAATGCCTCGCGAAAATAAATGCTTCGCAACAGAGAAAACTTCACAATATAGAATGCTTCGCAAATGGGGAATGCTTCGCAAAGAAAATGCCTCGCAAGCTAGAAATGCCTCGAAAAGTAAATGCTTCGCAAATAAAGGATACTTCACAGAGAGAGAGTGCTTCGCAAGGAGAAAAGGTTTCGTAAATGGGAAACGCCACGAAAGTGAAAATGCTTCGCAAGTGGAAATGCCTCGCAAGTGGAAAGGCCTCGCAAGTAAAAATGCCTGGCAATTGAAAATGCCTCACTAATATATTGGTAAGCAATAGGGTAGACAAATTCTACAAATAAATGTGAATACTGTTTAAGGATATGTTCTAGAATGCTTCGAACCGAGGAAATGTATGTCAATTAAATTCAAAACCAAACAAGGCAAACAGATATGCTTCGCAAATTGGAGAATGCCTCGCAAGATTAATGCTTCGCAAACAGAGAATACCTCATAATGGGAATGCCTCGCAAGTGGTGAATGTTTCGCAAGTGGGAAATGCCTCGCAAGTGTTAATGCTTCACAAAACAATGTGACATATAACAAGGTAAACTGTCTGCATAATATAAACTTGTTTAATATTACTAAAATTTTATATTCTAGAATGATTCGAAAGGAGGAAATGTTTGTTCGGTCACAACAGGCAGACAAAAAGGTAAACATAAATCAAATCACATCAAGCTGTATAAGGGTTTAATTTATATAACTTCAGATTCATGACATATGGGGCAGAGAACAACATGCAGCAAAATGGCACGAGAAATGCGTCATACGAAGGCAATGTCTTGCAACAAAACAAGTAAGTCATATAAACTAATGCCTATCAAAATAATGCTTGGAAATGTAATTTAGAATGACATCAACAGGATTAAGAAAACAGGGCAATACGACAATGCCAATACGACATATAATTATATGCTCATTACAAAACATTACAGGTAATATTAACCACTATAAAAATTAATATAATTAAGGTACACATTATTTAAACATGGCAATATAGTAAGACATGTCCAGAGTAATAAATTATTTTTTATTACTCAGAGCATGCGAGTTAAGAACAAGGGCAAAGTTTAAACTACAAGTTAAAACTTCAGCAAACATATATAAAAGCAATTATGGGCTTTAATATATATGACAGGAGGAAAGACCACAATCGATTAACAGAAGGTGCTATGTGTAGAAATTGACGACTTCTACGACAAAGCACATAAGTGAGGCATACACTTGATACAGTATGACTAGACATACGACAGATATCAGAAAACCTGTTAATCGAAGTGGGTTATTAAAATTAAATATACAATGAGAAATATTTTTCAAACCTGCCAGGGTTTAGAAAATACATTATCAATAGCTTAGTTATGAGAATACTAACATCTAATAAACCTATTTTGTTATAAAGAAATTAAATAACATTATTTAGATTGTAGAATTAAAATGAATAATGAGACGCAAAAATTAATGGCAAAATGGAAAAAGATGGGTAAGCTACAAGAAGTAATGCAGAACCTGGAACTGGTCCCACTGTCGGTAAACTACGAGATTGATCCAAGACAAACCAGAATCATGGCGCTAGAATGGACAAACGAGGATACGGAACAAAACCTCACGGAAATGCACATGTGGGAACAACACACAATGGATAAGATGCATGAACAAATTGCCATGATTTACAGATTATTGACAATTGAATTGGTAAGAAATGGAGAGAGACACTTCTATGAATTACTGATTCATGATAACAGCCACATGCGTGACATACGGAGAACAGTGCTGTTCATATCACAACGACTAAGAAGATGGGACTCATGGACAACGGACATTGCAATAGTAGCAGGCAAAATAAAGAATGGAAATTTTGTAGCCAGAGAAATATGGGATGAATTTTATGAAAATGTAACCCCAAATACAGGAAAGAGTTACATTAATAAATATGATAAATCATAAGGTAACGAACAACCATAATTATCATTGTAACAATAATAAAGAGACAGAAAGATTAAAAAACAGGGATCGACTGAAACAAAGATTTGAAACGATACGAGAAGTCATGGAAGGTTCGAATGAAATCTCAGGCATAAACATGGTGGGTTGGCAAGAAAACCAACATATGGCACAGTGGTATGATAAGATAGATACGGAGGCACGGAAATATCACATCAAGATAGTGATGTTGAAAATTCAAGCGACATCACATAAAGAAATGAGAGCTAGAAATGATTTTCTACAATGGACAGAAGATGGCACAAAGATTCTAGCCAACATACTGCGAGGTGAGGCAACCAGAAGGAGTCAAGGCATGCAATTTCGACAAATACAAAACTGGATGGACACAGAAAGTCGAACTTTTGTCAGAACGTTAGACAAAACCACTTATACGGACTACTTACAAGAAATCCGAGACAAACAATATGAGACGGAAGGCATGCTGAAAATGATTACCAACATGGCAAGACGAATCAACTGGGAATGCTATGTGCCACCACTAATTGACACAACTATTGCAAACATGAGATTCTACGAGGAGCTCCTTGACAAATGGAAGGTAACATGGCTAGAAAGCTATCTAGAGGAGGTAACATTACAAAACCTGCTAGTCTTGATTTCAAAACAGCACATGCGTTGGCTAAACAATAAAGAACACATGGAGCAATTGAGAGATGATATGAATAGCTTTAACAAGGATGAGAAACACATTATGGAAGAGGTGCTATGGGAACCCATTATTATGGAAGCAAAGGAAACGGAGTTTTATTCAAAACTGGGAAAGCTAAAATCGAAAGCAAAGCTAGCATCGTATCTTGAAAAATGGGAAAGAATGATCATTCAATGGATGTTACTCATGATTCAAGAGCCGAATGAATTGGCAGAAAGGGTTCCAGCTCTACAAGACGATGAAGACTGGCTGGATATCATTCAAGGCAAAAATATGGCAAAAAGCGAATATGTATACAAGAAACACTTTATGGAGTGGACAACTTGGAACCACATGCAGCAAAAAATGGTAGGTGAGTCTCATTGTGGCAGTCAAGGCTGGAAAATCATCAGCACAAATATGGAAGATTTACATAACATCACAGATGTCTGGGAGGAAAAAAACTGGCGTGTGTACAATCCCTGGGAATGGAAAACGCAGAGGAAATTAAGCAAATTTCGAAACTGTGTAGGGCCAGGAGATCGTAAATGCAAGAACAGAAGGCTTAAAGACCAATTTAGATGCAGGAGACACAGTGAGAGCTATAGCAGAATCCTGTGGGACTTTATGCAAGAAAAAGAACAAGACATCAACCACATAAGCATGGTCAAAAATGTAGTGCTACCAATCATTCCGGAAAAAAATCGAAAGATACAGCACACGGCAAAAAGGAAAGATATCGAGCAAGTCATAAATGAGGATTATAACAATCTGGAAAAGTTGTTTGACATATGCCAAGACATCTACGAGAAAGAAAATGTGGCGGAACATTTACACAAAATTGAAGATACCTTCGCATCAATAAAGAAAGCACAATGCAAAGAAATTTACACTACAGTAGTGGAGACATTGCTAACGGCGGGCTTCAACTTCACAAAGAGATGGGGCATCTACACTTATAGACTCAAGCGCCTAGCGGTTTCACAGGCACTCATCAATGTTGAAAAAGTGACAAAATATGAAAATTACAGAGGTCATAAGGTGGACATGTATAAACCATACTGGAGGGAGAGCATCTGGCTAGACAAGATAGAGGATGGCATCTCGATGTTGTGGTATAAAAACCTTAAAGGATACTTCGTACCAGAAAAATATGAGGATGAAACCGTAGCACTACGAGACCAGTTGGAAACGGACAAGGTACTGATGTACATAATACCACAAAAAACGACACAGATAGCAATGAGGTACATGTTATGGATTCAAATGGAGACCTTTATCAAGAAATGGAACGAGAAAGGCACGAATAGATATGAAGATGATAGAAATATCAGTAATTCGAAAGCTTACTCAAGAATGGAGTTCAAATATGTCACGCTCATTGACATGGAAAATGAAGAAAACCCGATTACACTGGATTTCGAGGAATACGCAGTACAGAAAGATGGGAACCAGATGTCGAAAAATCAGATTCATATGGCAATAAATGAGCTAAACAATAACAGCACAAATGTGGAAACGCTGAATATGAAGCTGAGAGAGCTAGATAGGACGGCAATGTCCATCAAGTCAAGAGGCATACGGAAAAGTATAATCTTTGATGAAAATAAGCCATTAAGAACCGAAGTCAAAATGATTAAATTAATAAATCAATTGGCAGAATTAGACATTGAAGTCAACTGGTTCTCAACGGGCCCACGAAATCCAGGGAAATGGATAAGAGCAACCCTGTTATTGACAGAAGAAATTCCAAGATGTGTTAGAAGTGAACTAAATCTGAGGAGACATCAAACCAGATATGTTGACTTACTAAACAGGCCGATGCTAATGACACACCTCAGGACATACAGAGAAGAATGCCTTAGAACGGATATAGAATGGCCAGCAGAAATAAGAATGACGAATGCGGAGATGGAATTATTTGAGCAAAAAAGGGAAGTGATGAGGCAAAACGGCAATATGCTTCAAATTTCAAAAATTTCATGGGACCATCATATACCATACAAGGCATACCTGATGCCAATCAAAGGAGACGAGATTTTCTGGAGTAACATAGCAAATCTTGGCAAGTAAAAATTTGTTGAATCCATATAATAGAACTTAAAATAAATTCAGGGAACGTGACTTTTGGTCAAGGAAAAGATGGTAAACGAAAGCCGAGCCAAAAAGAGAATGCAAAACCAATAAGGGAAAATATAATGCCCACCATGGCACAAGATCAATTTGCAATGACAAAATGCTTCATGAGTTTGGAAAGACCGTTGGATATGAGGCAACTGGAAAAAATAGATTACCCAATTACAAATGGTCAAACACATCAAAGTAGAAAGATACATATGGTCACATGCATGCCTGGAAAAAACTTTGCCACGGAAAAAATGACAGGACTTAAAGCAGATAAACAAGCAGTTTATAATGTTGAAATGATGTCCGCACGAATTGCAAAATGCTCCATACAGATGGACATCCAAGATGCGAGACCAGAGGAGACATTGGAAAACTGGATTGTTAGGAATGCAAAAGGTCTGGCATATATCCCAGCGGGCGAGTGGATAAATCAAACAGGATCGTACGATTTTCCCATGGCAAGTAATCAAGAAAAGGTATGGCTCAAAATATTATACAGAGAGGTGCTACACAAATCGGGTGAACTGGAATTCAAGCAAATGACAAAAAAGGACAAGCAAGTTCAAGAATATATGCTTAAATGGGAGATGGCGCTGAAAGTAAACACGGCAAAGAGTTTGAACAAATATACAATCATGGAAAAATTCCCAGGCATTGCAGATGACAGTACCATGTACTACAAAACGCGGATAATCAAACAGCTAAGCCTACAAGAAAGTGAAAAAACATGGAAAGGCATCAAAAGTTATCGTGCCACAGAAGAATTTATGAGACCGACACAGGTGGAAATGACACGCAGGGGCGAGTGCTTGAGAAAAGCGGAATCATTTGAGGATTTTGTGGACATATGCTTGAAAGAAGAACTAAATGGGCGTAGTGTATACATGACAGAAAAATGGCTTAGGAGCTCAAATGTAACGATGCTAAACCATATCACGATATTCTGGAAAATGCTATTGAAACCTGAAAGGCTGAAGGCACAAGGTCTAGAGATAGTAGAAAACAGGAAAGGCAACAAAACCTGGGCAATCAAAAACATCAAGAGCGTGAAATAGTAACATCGAATTGAAATCATTGTCCCAAGACGAAGTCTTAAAGGTCGAATGCACACACACCTGGGAGATATATATGTCATACTTTAAACTGCACTGTTAAACAACACCTGCCAATTAACACTGATTACCTTATGTGTAAATACTATAAAATGTTTTCAAGACCAATTAGTCAATAACATGGTTGATGAAGCATGAACTAATTAACATTATTTAAACTTTAGAGATCGGGGATTGAGATAAGACGCGGTTAAACAGCAAATGATGACACTAACGAAAAGGAAAAGAGGTATGCCGATACCATCAGACCTACGAGAGATTGCGGAAACGATCCTACGAGTCAAAAAAGCAGGTGAGTTTAGAAAAAACATGCGCAATGGAAGCTTCATGCAGGCCTACACCAAAATTGTGTTGGGCATGAATGAATTCCTCAAGCAAATCAAAACAGATGACGAGGAAGAAAAGCAGATCATGGAAGAGTTTCTGGACAGGATGTCGTTTGTCTGGGAAACGGATGTGGAAACATATTTATCCACGGGCAAAGGCTACTACGAAAACTATGAAGAGCAACTCCAGATTAATGTGGATCTTCAAACACAAATGCAATTGGAAAAAATGGTGGAATCACAGAGTGGAACCAATACGGATACGGCGGAGGAACTTCAGAGAGCGGCACTCAGGAGTGACAAGAAAAGAGAAGAATTGGAAGCGGAAACGATCGGCTTGGAGGAGACTCTGGAAACGGAGGAAATTCAAGACAGCATAGAACCGGCGGCAATCAGCTCAGATGATGACCTAGAGGATGGAGAAAACACGCAATCCAGTGACGCAGAGGTTACACAGCCCACTGAAGAAGCATTAATACCGTTTGAAGGAATTCAGGAACCAAACGAGGTAACAGTATCATCGGCGGACCTGGTACACAAAGACTTGAGTGCAGAGGATACAGACGAACAGGGAGTGAGCTCTGATATTGACGACATTCAGAGTCCAGCATTTGATGTAATAGGTGATTCGACACAAATGGAATCTGGTTCGGAATCGGAAGACGAAAAACTGGAACAATGGACTGGGAGAGAGATTACAGTGCGACTGAAACAACAAGCCAATGAAATGAAGTATATGTCGACTGAAATGGAGAAAATGCGTGTTGAAATGCAACAAAATGAACTACGTTGGGATCACACGACGAGCTCAAACAGGAAGACGATCAATGAGAATGTCAGAGTTGTGGAAGGATGGATGAAAGGCGATCCGATTAAAAATATAGTGATGGACATGATGTTCAAACCAAAAACCTGGCAAGATATATTGGTATCGGAACATTCTATGACAGTGAGGCAATTCTGCCAAAATGTACGAATCGAGGCAACGGAGAAAGAAATGGCCAAATGGTGGAAAACGGCGGAGCTAAAAGAGGCGAAACGAAGGCTCCTGAGTATGCAAGCCTACAACTACATGGCACTGGAGCTAAGGGGCACACTTACAGTCAAAATCGGCTACATAGCGAAAGAAACGCTATTAGATACTGGTATGTGCATGATCAGCCTCTTAAGCGACATGGACATGATGCAGATGACGTTTGCTAAGCGATTAATCAAGGTGGTATCGGGCATCAAGAAAACGATTACACTGGGAGATGAAATGGAATTGTTTAAACAATTCCTACCAGTTGGCACGATGACTTGGGAAAACTTATGCGAGAGAAAAGATATCCTAACGTACGTAAATTGCATCGCCAAACATGCCAGTGACCAAGTGGAATATCGACGGCGATTTAACTTTAAGCTGCTGAAATCACTTAACCTACAAAACCATTTCAGATGGGAAAAGGCACACGAAGATTCACTGGATGAGTTTGCGGAGAGAACAGTAGACCGAGTGAACCAGAAAACGATTGAAGCGAATCGGGGAGGTAAATCGGAAATAATCAAGAAAAACCGGAAAATATTACCAGGTAAATTGACTTAGACACTAATGCAAGACATCGTTAAAACAAAAATATTGTAGATCCAGTCAAAAGTGGCAAGCTGACAGCACCAGAAACAAACAAAATGACACCGAAAGCGGAAATCAAGAAGAAAATGGAATTCAAGACGAAAAAATCAATAAATAAATCACGTAAGTTAAACACTACAAAAGAAATAAATAATGATGTACTTTTAAGTGGAAGAACCAGGCACCAGTAAAACAAATCTGAAACAGGGCACCAGTAGAATGAACCTGAAACCGGATAAAGAAAGGCAAATTGTCAAAAAATCGTGTAAAACTGCAACAACAAGCAAACAAAGCACGGAGGTTAAAATGGTTCCAGAGAAAAAAGCGGGGCGCAGTCAAGCGGATGCCAGCGAAGGTGAAAGTAGTCTCAAAAAGAGGAAATTATCGAGCTCCGAGGCGACAAGTGACATCAGAGACCTTAAGAATCTCATGATGAAATCGCGCACAATCAAAAAAGTTAACACAGTAGATCGTGGCACAGAAGATTTCTCAAGATCCACACTAGGTAGTAGACGCCCGGACCTAGATAGCTGGATAAACCGAAAATTAAGCTCGAAGAAATCTGAAAAGGGCAAGAAGTCGCAGAAATAGTAAAGAAAGGCACAGAAGTCGTAGCGGCACCAGACATAATAAATTTAGGTAAAATAATATAACGAGAAAAATGGCAAGGGAACTAAACATTTATCTAATTAGGGACCATGACAGACAACGAAGTCACAGACATGGTCGTCACTGAAAAACACGATTCTCAAAATTCAAACTGCGGCAACACGAAATGAAACAATGATTACCTTAAGAATTGTCAAATTAAGGGATACAACCTACTGGTGCATAATAAATATACTGCCTTTAAACGTGAATACCTTATGACAAGGGTCATGTCATGTGTCATGACATGTGCCATGTCAACACTGCCTTATAAATTATTTTACTTTCGTTAAACCATCCATTATGGTTTATATAAACTGCAAACACATATACACAATTAAAAACAAAATCGGAGTACAAATGCGTTGATAATTATTATAATAAGAGATGAGGTAGATTGACGGAGACGTAAAATTTAGGTTAAAATTAGAGCTTGAGGTTAAAATTAGAGCTTGTTTCTTCGCGAAATTACACTAAAACATATATGATATTAAGACTCATAGAAAACATGAAAAGTAAAGAAATGAAAGTAAACACAAGAAAATGGGAGCAGTGGACTAGGGACAGTCTGAATCTAGATAATTTAGCCAGCAGTTGCACATGCTCGAATATGCCATATGAGGGAGAAAAAGAATGGAATGAGCTGACATATTATGTGTCACAAACGAGATGCATATGCATGCAAAGGCAACAAGAATGTTGGGAACAAGATTATCAAAATAGACCAGGCATGGTTCCACCAGCGGTCAGAGCGGTAGATAAACATGGATCAATGATACTAGACAGAGATGGCAAAATTCAGGGCCCATATTTTTACCATCAATGGGTGAAAATCTCATGGGAATACCTAGGACAATTCCATGACATCCTGGAAGGCAAAAAACCGCCATGTTGGGAAGACATATTTTTCCGCCATGAAGAAGACATGTATGCAGGGATATATTCTCATTTTTTGGAAATCCCAAGGATATTAATAAATCAAATGGAGGGTGACTGGAACAAGCACATTATCTATAATGATCTACACAGGGGGGTAGATTTATACGAGAACATTGCCCCGATTCAAACAAAAGATGGTAAAGACTATCAACAAAAAGGGATCATCAGCACGAGAACTAAACAACACACAGAGTTTTCAACAGAAATTCTCATGGGACAAAATGATGGGATAGATATTCTATCAGAAAGAAGGCAAGAAAGAAAAAAGGCTAAACAGTGGAAGATAAGGGCCAACATTTGCAAGAAACAGAAAAGTGAATATGATGAGATGAAAAAGGATGAAATATTCGAGAAATGGTACAAGAAAACCAAAGAAATCCCAGTAATAAACAAGAATGGTACGTTTCCAACCAAAATAGTGATGAAAAATAATATAGAAGCACTTAAACCACACAGGCCATTTATCATCAAAACGATCGAAAAGTGGCTGAGCTCAGGCACAATTCTACTAGTGGACACAATGATAGAAAGTATGGAGCTAGTGACCCCGCTCATATTGGCATCAATGAAAAAGAAACCACGGATGTGTTTTGATGGGGGAATTATTAAAAATGTGGAATGCAATTCAACACCATGCAAATTGGAGGGCTTATACAATATACTGGACGTGATCAAAAGGAATGAATTCATAACGAAGCTAGATGATAGAAGAGGCTTTCACCTGGTTAAGCTAAATAAAGAGAGTCGAGCGCTAACGGCTTTCAAGTTTGAAAATTGGACCTTCAAATACAGGGCTTTACCGTTTGGAGTCCCAAAAAGCCCAGGTGCATTTCAAAGAATCAATATGATTACAATCAATTATGCGCGCAAACATGGCATTAAAACAGCCCTCTATCTAGACGATAGAATATATCTAGATGAGGAAAAAGATTTATATGGTGACAAGGCAACACCAAAAAACTGCGTATTAGGGGTACTACTGATATTGGCATCAGGAGGCGTCCTAGCACTGGATAAAAGTATTTTCACTCCGAAAAAGAAGCAAATGTTTCTGGGTATGAATCTCAACACCATAGAAGGGACGGTCAGCGTGCCGCCGGAAAAATGGGAAAGCTTTAAATTGGAATGTCAATATTTCCTAAACACAAAAGATGGTAACAAGATTGATGTAAAAAAACTGGAAGTACTACGAGGCAGAGCAGTATCTTTTCAGATTGCATGTGAAAAGATGAAGAGGTATATTCGTGAGATGACATCTCTAATTACGGAAGCAACAAGGAGGAATAATTTCAGGCTGGAAATGAATAGCTCACTAAGAATAGAGATAAACAAATGGATGGAACTGAAGGTTCTGGATATTAAGCGGTCATGGCTACCGAAACCAAGATTACAACTCAAAATGGGATCATTATTTACGGATGCATCCAAAGCCGGGGCAGGAATGAAGCTATTTATAGATGGCAAAACGATAGAAATTGGTCATCACTTTGAGGAGGCAATACAAGAATGGGACATCCATAACAAAGAGGCCTTCACGATACTGTCGGCATTTGTGAGGCTCAGAGATGAGCTAAAAAATAAACACATTACGGTGTTTTGTGATAACATAGCGGTCTGTTATGCGTTCAAAAATAATGGCACATCCAACAAAAGACTAAATGCGATTGTCACACGAACATTTGAATATGCAGAGGAAAAAAATATAGCGTTTAACACATACTGGATAGGCACGAATTTCCAACTGGCAGATAAGGCATCGAGATTCATAAATTTTAACGAAGAATTTGTACCGAAGCATGTCTTTTGGATTATTCAAAAAGCGACAAACATATGGTGTACAATAGACTGCATGGCAACAAGGGAAAACAAGAAATGCAACAAATACATATCCTGGCAAGCAGATGAACGAGCATTTCACACGGACTTCTTCACACTAAAACAAGACAAAGTACTGGAAGAGACACTATATATATTCCCGCCAAAAAATATATTGAATAGAACAATGGACTACATATTTACAAATCTACCGAGATGCAAGATACTGGTTATCTGCCATATGTGGCTGGAATGGCCAATAGGTCTGGCAAAAAGGGACAAAGAAATCACACATGTCAAGACGATAACCCTGAAAAAAGAATGGTATGGCTTACCGGCAATATCGATGATACCATCAGAGGAAGAAAACTGGTTAGGCGGTAGGAGATTATCAGCAAGCTTTAATTGCAGACCAACGGCAACAATTTTAGTCATGATAAATTGTAATCATAATAATACAGGTGGGTGAACAAAATAGTAATCAGCGTAGTAAAGTAAATGCATCAATAAACATCATGCCTCAGGGGATATAATCATAATTAAATTTACATTTCAGTTAAAGAAAAAACACAGGTGCAAGAACACAAAAATAATGGCAATCAGAATCAATGAGGCGGAAAAATCCAGAGACAGAACTCATTGAAACTAGGTAGCATGACGGGGAAAAAACTTTTTTGAAACCAAATATATCTGTACTGTGACATCAAACCAAAGAGATTTAAAAATGTTTTTAAATGTTTAAGAAAGACTATAACACAGAGATTTTAAGAGATGGATGAGATACAGATACGAAGGAAAATTCGAGAATACTCGTGGAAAAAATCGATAGCGGAGAAAAAAGTAAATAGAAATGTGGATGCATGGTTTACATACAAAAAGAGAATCAGAAAATTAAAATGGGAAGAGTATCGACAATATAAAAAAGAAGTGATGTTATACAAGTCACCGATGAGAGTACTGCGTGAATTAGAGAAATGGAACGTGAGGAGAGAACTGGCAGACCGGAAAATCCAATACTACCAAATGATGGAACAAGAACTACAAGCTGGTGATGATTTCAGAGATAATGTTGGCCTTAAAATCATGGCAGAAGAGCTAGAAGATTTTGTTAAAAACAATATTCATAGCCTAGGTGAGAAATATCAAGGCAAATAAAATAGAATAGTAAATACATACATTCAGAATTACATGATAACGAAGAAGGCAATATGAAATCACAGGCGGATATAAAATGAGGCAAAATGATGACAAAAAATGGAAAAATTATGACATGCAAAGTTCTGCCGTAACAGGGTAAAATACAAGTTGAACTAAAAAATATATATTTAAGACAGTAAGCTTCTGAGGTGTGTTGAGCGAAATACAGATAACGACGGAGACATTACACCGACGGAGAGAAGCACATTTCACGCGACATAGCAGAACGAAATTCGGTCACACAAGAAAAGAGACACAAATTCAATATCACAAGGAGGTAACGAATCCAAATCGGGTAAAAAACGTGTGAAAGACACCCAGACAGGGTTAAAATTTAAACCCACAAAAATGGATACTATTCTAACAAGTATTTCAGCATGGAAGAAATCTATGAAGAAAGGATGACAACGGACTACTTGATGGGAAACCAAAAAAGAGTGCTGGAGCTAAGCTATAAAGGGATACCACGCGAAATCAATGTCACATCAGACGTGGTAGAAGGTAGGTTAAAATATGTGAACAATGGAACATCGATAGAACAAGAAATGGAAGATGCAGAAAACGAACAATTTTTTGCGGAAGAACGCGACATAGCATACCAGACTTTTAAAGAAGCAAAAGCGCATTTAATTTTTGCAAGACAAATGCTACAACGAAAAGTATCACTAAACGATGGAACGAGAAGAGCCATAGATGAAGATGATGATGTTCTAGGGGAACACACACTAGAAAGATGCCAGGACCTGATTGAGGACTGCTCGGCAAGTATGATGGCAGCCAAAATGGATTTGGAACAAAAACAGAAGAGCATGACACATTTCAAAATTAAGAAACCAACGGAAAGAAGAACCACAGTTGGCACAGTTATTAAGAGAGGCGAACAGTATTTTCAATCCTGGATTGCGGCACCAACATATTTGAACAGCTACTTCCCTCAGAAAGAGAAAATAGAGGATCTTTACATCACGGTGAGATATACGCTACTGGAAGAACAGCATAAGGTGGACCACGATTTAATGTTATCCATGTTGGCAAGAATGGGGAAGGCACTACCAGAAGAATTTAAAGTATACAGGGTATTTCTACAAGAAATCGTGGCGGATATGGTAAAAAACATGTTAAATGAAAAGTACACAAAGGCATGGCTGGTGGCAACGATAAATCCGATACTCACCATGACAGATATGCGACATTCAGACAGAATACTGGTACAGAATAAAAACAACCACCTAGTTAAAGAATGTGCGTATGCGCCAATCAGAACCAAAATGACAGAAATACACAAGACAGAAGGCAAACCGGACGAGAGATACATCAAAATAGGAAACTTATCTGTCAAGGCTTTTGCCATCCTACACACGAAAGCGGTCATGATGAAGGGCACAGCAAAGAGGACGGAATTCAAAAGGGATTTTGGAAACAGATTCCAGAGATTAACGGGAAAAAGGACGTTTCAAAATAGACAGAGCTACAATAATCAGTCAGATACCACATCATATCCTCCAGCAAACAGGGGTTTTAGTAGAGGCGCTGGCAGAGGAAGAGGCGATAGAGGAAATGGCTACAGAGGAAGAGGAGACAAATTTACAAAAAATTTTAGACGTAAGTACACTCCTTAGAATCAAAATAAACGGATCGCTATCGAGAGCTAGGCGTAAGGTTAGAAAATTTTTTCGAATAAAAATTATGAAAATAATGATAGACAACCAAGTAATAGGATAAATAAAAGTTTTTTCATGGAAAATCGAAATAAGTTGTGTTTATAGGCAACAACTGGCGAGAACCAGTCATGACACAAGAACATAAGAAACCTATTGTACAAACTAAGAAAAAGGAATCGGAAGGGGCAAAAATTTGGCCAATCTCAGATCAAGAGACAAGGAAAACAATTGATCTGCTCACTAATGCCCTGAATTTAGATTAAATCACAAACGATTAAAGACTACGACAAATTTGTAAACAACTGTACAATAAATAAAAACGAAAATGGCAAGCAGGCAGCAGAACGACTCAAGGATTTCTTAATGCAAAACTACAAAAAACCACATCCAGCCAGAATTAAACGATTACAAAACTTTATGAAACAAGGCATGCAGATGTCATATAGAAACAATTTGGTGTTTAGTGAGGTTATGAATAGATTCAGACACAAAATAGCATTATCAAGACAAGTGGGGTTGAGACAGGCACCTATAATACAATGGCACAGGCTGAGGAAATTGGCAACTAAATTATGGCTAGATGACGAAAAAATAAGGGTGGACACAATATTCGAAAAGAGGGCGGCAGCAATTATGCTAATTATTTCATTTTTTGGAGGTACAAGATGGAAGGATTGCACCCGAATGAAATGGGAGCAAGTCAAAGCATCCACAGTACGAGGCAGAATGTATCTGGCAATCTACTTACAATGCTCAAAAGCAAATAGAGATGGCGAGAAGCTAGAGGCAATCACGCTAGCAGAAGCAGGGACGAAAAACTGGTCATGCCCGGTGTTCTCAGTACTAAGATGGTTCCTCTTTAGAGGAAAACCAGCAGAAGGCTATATGTTCTCAAAGGAGAACAGAGAAGAAAAAGGCAACAGGACGTTTTACCAAGTTAGACAGATGGCGAAGAAACTCAGATGGAGGGTCTTACCGGCGAAACATACAGGGCGGAACACCTGTTGTGTAACGCTATTAAACTGGGGGGAAGATTATGGCTCAGTTACGAGGCACATGCGCTGGGTGGCAGGGAGCAACATGCCCAATGTTTACACAGGATTACACCTCTCGCAAACAGAATACGCACCAGCATCATTATTATCAGACAATGCGGGTAAAAATGATCTGAGAATACAAGATGACTTTATTTCCAGTGTGGAAAAAATAGAAGCCAGGGAATCCAAACAGAGACAAAGTGAGGCAGATAAAATTCGGGAACGTAACATCAGGCGGAAGAAAAGACAAGAAGAATTGGACAAAGTCTCATACTGAATAAAGGTAAGACATGACATAAGTCGAAAGCTACTGAAATGGAAAATATTAAGTTCAGATTCAAACTGTAAAAGATGCAGATAATAAATTGGCAGTGTGCTGATACACAGAATTAGAGGTAAATAGAATACATTCGAGAAGGGTGTCTCGAAGATGAAACATAACCGACGCTGGGAAAATCACGAGTGGGAATGAAATGAACCACACTTCTGAAAAACCTTTTTTCTTCCTTTCTTAAAAACTGAATTGTAATGTATAATCGGAGTGTACCAGTAATAAAAAATTATGGAATAATCATGTATATAAGGAGAATGAGAGGGAATAGTAAAGGAAAGAGAAATGAAATATAGTTAAGAATGTCGGAGGTTACTATTCCAGCGGAGTTATTAGAAGAGATAGAGGCAACCTTTGTGTATTTAGATATAGGTAACAAAAATACACATAAACAATGGATTGATAACACGGTGCTCATCTTGAACATGAATCTCACACGAAAGGAGGAGGAGAATATCCTTACATTATTCAAAGAGACGGCTAGACTGGCCAGAGTTTGTGAAAATGAGAAGGAATTAAGGGAACTTATCATGGAATTTTATGAGAAGTCTCTGTTCCCTACAATCAAAGCCATGGCTATAAGAAATACGGAACAACAAAAAGAACGATCTTCTGAATAAATATTAGAAGGAGACACTAAAATATTAAACTATTTAGACAGGGAGGAGAATGGGTCGCATCAGTCTAAAACCACACACCAAAAGACAATATCGAACTAAGTTTGGGAATAAGAACTAAGGATGGAATATCTTTTAGGAACGCACACCAAACGTAGTCTATATTTCTTCAACTTTAGTCTATGTAGTTGATAGTTATAGTGTTAATTAATGAGTTAAAGCACGTTGACAACAGCCTTATGTTAGAGAGGGCAGCAGTGAGCAGACTATATAAGTAACCTAAA
>SCLE01060537.1:0-17102 GCA_004367955.1 Bathochordaeus stygius | reverse complement strand
TCTTTCTGATTTATAAAAATATTTATAAAAAAGCATCAATATTTCCACGTTTGTATATTTGGAGAGGTTAGTTCATTCATTTTTTTTTCCGGAATGATGCTTCTTTTATTTACAGCTTAATTGCGAAAATAAGTTTTGCAGAAGACTTGAGAATAGCAGGTAAGATAGATGTCACAGAAGGGTTTTTAATTTTTAACATGCAGGATCGTGGTTGAGAGTGAAGAAGGACACTTCCGCCATAAATTGATCATCAATTGTGTTGGACACAATGTCTGTTTGTGTAGACCCCATCATAGATTCATGCGATGGCTCTTCAAAGCTGCATGCTGGAAACTGTCATCCCATCTGGTTGCATCTGATTTTAACTGCTGGTAGATTAAAGGATAAAGATTGCTCGGTGTACTTTATTCATAATCAAATATTGACCTATATTTACCGGAAAAGAAAAGGTTTTTATTGTGTTGACATTTGATTTAAATAAAAATATTGAAATTAAAATAGATTAGATTAAAATAAATAAATTAAATTAAATTACATTTTTTATACTTGAACTTTTATTGAAGCATATTTGTTTGCAAGTAGTTGCCATCAGTGATGGACAGTAACCTTTCAATGTGTGTTTTAACTGAGTATTACTACACTAGCACCACGTTTGCTAAAAACTCAGTCAGTCAGTAATACTTTCATAGGGGATGCAACAGCCGATTGCCCCGTCTAAAGCATCATATCCCTCGTCAAAATATTGTGACATCACTGATACTACCTCATACGCAGGACATGACACGTAGGTACAATCTAGCCGTAGTATTATGGAAATTCATGGAGAGTTTTATATATTGTTAATTTATTGTTTTTGTGCAAATATTTGTAAGAGAGCCGCAGTGATTAGTTAAAGAGTGCAACCCAAAAAGTAGTAATTTTACAGTTTATTACAATTAATCATATTTTACTCATATTTTACATTTCCCATTTTACTATGTTTCTATATTTGGACATAATTATATAAATATATAAATAATTCCGATTTTTAAATAATTTTGTACTTTTACATTTACAGAATTGCAAATTATGACAAATTATAAATTACAAACTACAAAGTACATACTCTCTGGCAGAAACTACAAAGTACAAACTATAAACTACAAATTATAAATTATAAATCATAAATCATAAATTATAGACCCGGATATCATGAGCGGAGAGCTTTTGATATTTATTTATTTTGCTCACTATCCCACGTAGTTTGCACTCGACTGTCTGTTTGTTGCCATTTTTGGTTTTTCTAAACCGGGATAGTTCACAAATAAACAGGAAGCAAAAACCTCCGCTAGCATGATGGTTTCTTTTGACCCTACTCAGGGTGCCATACCCTTTGCAGCAGAATAGAGTTTTGTTCAGGAATTTTGCCACCATGCTGAGCGAGGAACCTACTTCAAGTAGCTCCCGCAGTTCAATTCGCTGAAGATGAGCGGCCAGTTCGTTAATGACGGCTTGGTTCTTATTGATTATGAATGCATTTTTTGACCGAAAACTGTCCTTTTCGCCCAGCGACAAGCAAAGCCCTAGAAGTCGCTCAAGACTCATCGTACATAGTATACGTGAGCAGGTTAATGACGGTGCAAACATTCCAGCAGCTCCCACTATTTTAGCTGCGGCTATTAAACTTGAAAGTGGAGTTTTTGCTGACGTTATATCATTGCACATAATCAGTGCAGAAAATTTCATTACAGCCATTTATGCTTTTTCTAAATATTAGGTTTTTAGTTTTTACGCAGCATAGTAGGGAAAATGGTTCACATAATATATTTCTACCTTGATAAGGTATGGACAGATAAAAAATAAAATATATAGTAGAACCGTTTTTTCACTAGTTTGGGGATAGAATTGTTTTATAGGGAGGGTATGATATATGGTGGTTTTAACACGTTAGCCTATCCCTAAATATCAGTCATTTTACATATTTTTCGAGAATTTTTAAGATAAGATTAAAAGAATTAGCACGCTTATAGCAACGAAAACATCGAAAAGATAAATAAAGTAAAGTTAGAGACATATATTATTATTTATTCACGCCAGGTTGCGTGACACACAGTATTATCTTCTACCTGGACGTAGCATGAAATCTATTTCAGATGCTGACTTAGTTGACTGCCACTTCTGAGATGTTGACTTGTAGGCGAATGAATTATCTCAGCTTTAATGGTGAGTTCAATTAGTAGCTGCATACTTTTGTCAATTTTGATCAAATCATCTATAGAGACTACTCGTAGGTTGCGGAAAATTTCGGCATAGGATTGACGTATTTTGTTTACGCTGCGAATAATGTCACCTCTTATATTAGCATTTTCATTTTGGGTTGAACAGGTTTGGCCTTGTGATTTCGATAAGATACCTGGTGAAAGTGAATCCATGTTTGAATTGCTAATGTTAGCGGCATCCCATGACTCATGACAAAAACTGGCTGACTTGGTGAGACTACTCATTGCCTGTCTGGGACTAATTTTGCATATTGGCGGTGACATCATAGTTTTTCCGGTATTGGTTTTGCAAACATTATCTCCATCCACTATTTTTCTCAGATTTGGCAGGACTGGGGTAGCTGGACATTTTGGACCATATTTAATATTGCAAGGGCTGACTATACCCTTATTTTGGTCCTCCTCGGTATGGGACATCATAGAGCTATTTGCTCGAATGACCTCATCAACTAGATCTGAACTGAGTTCAGAGCTAAAATCGAACTCACCGGTTTCATTTTTTACATCCTTTAACGGTTCTTCTAATGCCGAGACATTATCCGAGCATGTTGTTTCAGCGGATGAGTCTGTTCCTAAAATTAGAGTGAACTTAATTTATTTTATTTTATCACATTTACAATATTTAACATTTTTGTATCTTTTACGCTAGCTCAGGAACTTTTTTGATCAAAATGTACACATCACGTGACAGACCACAAAAAACTTATTTTATTTTATCATATTTACATATACATTCGTATTTATATATATATTTATATTTAAATTCACATTTATATATATATATATTTATAAAGTACCATTTAGTCAGTATTTCACTATTTATAGCCATTGAGGCCATAAAATGGGCCCAATCCCACCATAAGCCTGGGGAATATTTAGCAAGGTTGACCATTGATTAGCAAGATTTTAAACACTTATGTGGTATTGCTCCACGCTATTTTAGAGACAATCCTATGACTTACCTGATTGGCTCAAAAAATTCAGCAAACTTTTTCGATTTTTTACACTTTTATGTTATGTTAAATTGTTTCAGGTGATTCTGAACATTTTTTGGTATTTCCTGGTCGTTTTAGTCGTTTTTTTGGATTTTTGTATTTTTAATAGAATATTTAGATTTTTATAACTTTTTTAGATCATTTTTGGGCCAGCTAGGTTGAATAGTTTTTTGACTGTGGTATGGCATGACTCACAGTTTTTAGTTGGAGATTTATTTTGAAAGACAAATTTCTTGAGAAAAAAAGTCACTAAGAATCATTAAAAATAAAAGATAAAAACACCGTAGAATATAACAAAAAATATAGAGAATAAAAGATACAGAAAAAATACACATGATGTTAGGAAGGTACTTATTACCTCTTTTGCGCTTCATGGTTTTTATAGGCTGTATATTGCATTTGATAATATCACTTTTACAATTTGGTAGTTCGCTGAAAATTGAATTTACGCAAAAATTGTCAATAGAAGTTAAGTTGTCGTCTTCTGCTTCCGAGTCAGAATCCCACGCTATACTGTGAGTTGGGAGACATGAATTCTCCCAATCCAGCTCAATATTACTAATGTAGTTAGAACATTCACTGTGGAATTTGGCTGAAAGAGAGATGAACATTTTGGTGAGTGTTGTAATACAGATGTTAGGGTCATCACCCCATCTTCCAGTCTCGTTTTTAACCTCTTCATCAGATTTACTTGGAGCACAAAATTTAATAGAGTTAATTTTTGATCCAACCAGGAATCGTACAAATCCTTCATTAGTGTTATAAGGCAAAATATGGGAACTTGATGTTTGTCTAAATTTGCGGGCAGCCAGGTCAACCTCACACGGATGTAATTCACACCGCATTTTGTTACTTTCATCATACACTATAGATCCCATGCAGCCCTGGGCCGCAAAAGAAATTATCGTTTCAATTGGCAGTAAGTTAATTAAATTAACTTCATCATTAGATGCCTTCCATTTGATAAATTCTTCGGGGTTCATAATTGTGAATTCAGTATTGAAGTCAGTGATCACAGCACCTTCATATTCCTTGGTTAGAACATGTCCTCTGCATAGATATATGAACTTGCTGGCGGAGCACCCATCCGCAGATATCTCTAAATGAAATTGGTTACCCATACTTTCAGACTGAGGTACCTGCGGACCGCTTAGTGCTGGGACCTGGCACCGTTTAAACTTCAATATTCAATATAGTATAGTTTTGGAGGTGAGAAAAAGGAAGAAAAAATACGGCTTAGAACCAATAAATACAAGGTAATATGGTCAAAAATATGGTAAAAAAAAATACTTTATTACTTATTTCCAAGGCTGTGTCACCCCACTGCCTGTTCACTTTTGGTGTCTTCCCTTTTTATATAGAATATATTTTACTTTCTTGTTATCCTATATTTGAACTAGGTACCGTCAATACCGCAAATGCATCAGTACCGAAAATGCAACATGTGCCGCAGCGCCCCGGTTACCCAGTTATGATACTAGCCTATAGCTGAAGTCAAGACCCAATTTTCTTAAACGCAAATTTAATTCCCAAATAAAATTAGACTTCTAGAACACTGATTAATTGTGCAATCCCCACATCTTTATAATGTTAACCCGTTTTAGTTTGCAGACGGAGGACTTTTTTCAATAATGGAAGACAGGAGGACTTTTTATACTACTCATCGCGACACTAGCGCTATAGGGTAATTCTCATAGTTTATCAGAGTTTTTCGCTGTCATTAATACCGTTACAATCATTAGATTACAGCATTCTGAATTAGACGTGTTCACTACATCTTGTGATAGTGAACTAGATTGTTTTTGCAGATTCCGGGTACCATAATTTTACTGTTTGCATCCCTACAATAAAGGAAAAAGCGTCACTGAATCTGGTATTTTTGCAGGAAGAATATTTTTGCCGATTTATTATATGTTTTATTGTGTTTTGGGTATAAGTAAAAAATTTTCATTGTTTTGATTCACACGTTACATTAATTAGCACATGGACAACGTAATTTTGCATTGTTGAAACGCTTATCTTACTGTACTCGGAGACAGCCTATGATTCAAACGGGTTTTTAGGATAACCCGGCTAGCTATGGTTCGTGAATTTTGATGGTTTTTAGGCAGTGATATTTTTATTATTATTATTGCTTGCTTGATAATTCCAAGTAATACACATTTATACAGTAATATAGAGAGCTTTATTTTGAGTTTCATACAGTTTTTCTAAATATATATGTTTGCACGATTAGAAATTAACTAATTGGTGCTACATTTTATAAACGATACTCAGAATTTTACCTTATTGTGAGCAAAATTATAACTCAGGGACCCCAAATAAGAGGATTTTCTACTTTCAGAACAGAGTCAAAGAAAAAATTCAATACTTTGACATTTCACATACCAGTGGGGGCAAAAGAAAAGGGTACCGGGTTATTACTAAAGTTTATTTTGATGCGGGAATCTAGCATTAGGCATATCAGAGCAAGTACATATTTCGATATAATGAAAAACCCATTATTGGTCATTCTCTCAGGCCGAATTAATCTATTTACGTCAATTTCATTATTGGGTAAGTTGTACCCAGTCACCGTGTCTTGACGACCAATGTCAATTTGCGTAGGTGGATTAACCAGCGAGATTTCGGCATAATTTACATTAAACTTGATAGACCCAAAAATTTCATTTATACGTGGCGGTATATTCATGATTATATTACCCGAGGTAGCCTTAATTATATTATTGATGAAGGTATCTTTATTTTTATTTTCACCTTGACCTAAATTAGTGATAATAATTGACAATACATCAAACCTATAGTGAATCACATTTCTGACAGTGGAATTAGTAGCGATTTGATTCAGTGTACATTTGTCAGCGTTGATGTTTGCACATTCGGTTATATCCTTTATTTCAAGGTAACCCGGGAAGCATTCAAGAATCTTTTTCTCCAAGTCAACTAGATCCCTAAAACTATAAACCCGCGCGGAGGACAATCTAGGTCCATCAATGTTGGATAAAATTGACTGAACCATGAATCTATCTATGACTTGGAGAAAAAGATTCATATTTGTATGATTTTTGCAATTTTTGATACTGGCCGGATCACTACCGAGCGCCGCAATGAGCCGGAAGACGCTGACGCAGCTGATCGCCTCAGAGTGGTCATAGGCTACAATATACGGCACTAGTTTACTAAGTTGATATGAGAAGGTATCACCACATTCAGAGGCACCAGCGCCGTCAGGACCCTCATGCCCAATTGCGGCGCCCAGCATTGTGATCGGGCCGTTTGCTAGTGTGATTGTCCGGAACGGAATTAAACTGCGGTCAAGTTTGGGGAGGCACACTTGCTTTTTCAAAGTTTTGGTCAGAATGTCGCGATGCGCATAAAGTTTCACGTTATTTGGTGTGACCTTATTTGTGCTAATATTATTTTCTGGACATAATGCCACACTATTTTTAACATACGGTGATTCAACTTGGTGATTGGAGCGTACAGTAATATTTTTGCTACTGCCCATATTAAGTAGTAGTTGATGCAGAGTCGCCATAGTGTTTATTCGAATATAATTTGCCGCTGATAGGAAATTGTAGATGTCATTGATGTCTTCCATACAGTTCTCTCGGACTATGGTGTAGTCCACAATTCTTCGTTGTAACAGCGTGTCTTCATTATAGATGTTAAACAGCATACATTCTCTGATACGACTAGGAAATTCCATATTGGTAGATTTGGTTTAAAATATTGGACTTATCATAATTTAGATAACCTAGAGTTGCTTATTTATTCTCGCTTGAACTCTTAAAAATTAGTAGAGAAAAAAGTAGAAAACAATTAGTAGAAAAATTAGCAGAAAAATCGATCGGTTTGTTCTTATCCTAGATGGTAAAGTAAAACCCTTAAGAATTCCTTTTTCAAAGAAGATTTTCAAAAAAAGTTTTTCAAAATTTTTCAAATTTTTCTCAGAATAAAGAAGTTTTCCCAAAAAACAAAAACAAAAACAAAAACAAAAAAAATCCGGATCCTTACCACTTTTTGTTTTGTTTATTTTATGAAAAAAACTATACAGAGAAGCCCAGACGATAAAAAAGTATAGATACCAAATCTATTTCCGTGGGAGATCCTTGTGTAAATCGGATTCTATTGATGTGGCATTTTACCGATTTTTACAATTTTTTAAAGCAACACCGCTATTGCAGCTGTGTCCAGCAGTGGTGAGTTATATGCTATCATTACCAGGACAGGTGCATTATTCGCGAGTTACTGCGTTAAACGAGGTATGATATTTTGACATTTTGACCCTCCTTTCACGAGAATGATTGAATGCTCAGGTTCAACCATGCTGTCTAAAAAAATTTTTAGTTTGCAACAACACTGTACGTCACTTGAAACTTAAACTTTGCAATTAGGAGCTTATCAATGTAATAATTATTAGCACATATAAATATCGGCGTTTTCAGTATTGACAAACGAATTTAACCGCTTTACTTCCATGGATAAGCGGGATAGGCCAATATTTTTGCCAAACTTTTTCGAGAATATTTTTAGTGGTGAGTCAAGAGTACCTTCAAACGCATTGCCCCCTACTTTTAGATTTTCCGCAATATTTTTTATAAAACAACATTGGGAACAATTTGTGATCCCAACCCTGTGGGGACAGATTGCATAGAAATATGACTTAATTAGATATTGAAATTCAGGTGTCCCCAATTTTCTTCTAATGAAGTATGGGAGTGGATTAAATACATAAAATAGATTATATGGAAAAAAGTTAGTATCGGTAGGACGATTAAGTGGGATACACACAATCGGACATGAGTCAGAACATCCTTTAATATCAAATTTTTTGTACTTATTTTCTTCATTGTACAGAATTGATATTATTTCATTAAACAGAACTTTTGGTTCTTTATTGATTAATATCTTATTGGCAAACGAGTTTATACTTTTTATGTGAAGATTGTGGGGGGATGGCCAACCAACCCTAATAAACGTTTTAGCATAAGAAAGCTTGCTATTCTTCACAATTTTTATATTTAAAATATCAACCAGTATAATGACTATTAGCTTGGCAATAGAGTTGTACATTTTTGCTGGTTGTATTGGACATACCTCAAGACCATAGTTTAATATACCATAAACCACACTGAACGCTAATTTCAGCATATTTTTCGAGTCAGTAGAATACTTGATGTTGTTAAACAGCTGCCGATGACCGTATATTTTAGTCTTAATATGTTCAAAGTGCAAACTAAAGTTCAAATCATTATCAAATGTAACCCCAAGATATTTATTTTGATTTTTATGCGAAATTTCTTCATTATTATTTGTAAAAAATGATTTTAAATTAGACTTACCAATTGCTGAATATGACGTTTTTGGGTATGATAGTATTATACCTCTTTCGAGTGTCCACTCAGCGATTCGTGTCAGCATCGATTTGGCTGCCAGTGTAGCTTCAGCCAAGGTAGGTCTACATATAATCCCTACCAGATCATCTGCAAAAAGTATGATGTGAGAGAAGGGGTCATTATCTTTTATAAGCCTTTTAATTCCGGTTAGTAAGAGTGAAAACGAAATTGGCGACAGAGCCCCCCCTTGGGGTACACCGTTGTTTGGTAGTTTGAACAAAGTACTCATTTCCCCATTATGACATACACAGCCATATCTGTTGGAAAGATTCGATTTAAAGAATCTGGTGGCTTGTACATCAGATATGGCTTGTAGACGTTTCATTACTATATCATGGGGGGGTGTCCCAAATGCATTAGACGCATCAATAAATAATAGAATTTTACACATATTTTTGGGAATTCGACTTATAAATAATAGTAGCTCCGCGATCGCAGTACAGCATGAATAATTTTTACGGAATCCATGTTGACTACTTGGTAGAAAATTCATGTATTCAACATAGGCCTGAAATAAGTATGACACACTTTTTCCGCTCATTGCGTGTTTAAAATTGGACACAGACAACATACGATTTGATTCAATTTTGCCTGGGTTCTTAGCGTTATATTTTGGTATGGGCACCAATTTATTTATCTTGTCTAATTTCGGGACAACCCCCAATTTGACATCAAGTTCAATGCTTTTAGATAGCAAAAACCCAGCTTCTTTAGAGAAAAAATCCAACACGTCACCGCATATTGCAGAATTCAGTCCTAGGGTGGTATCCTTGATGGATGTTACTAGTTTTTTCACAGAGTTACCCTTAGTGCGCCCTTTACTATGAAAAAATAGAGAATTTATCGAGAACTTAGGATTACTTTCATCCCATTTTACATTATCATGATTAAAAGACAATTTACCGGTTTCGTTTTGGAGTGATAGAAAGTACGCCATGTGATCCGCCGCCGAATGATCGCCACGTAGTCCAAACGACGATTTGTCCTTATTATTAAACTTTCTATTTATGGCAAATATATCATTCGGCGACGGACCATGCCTTGACAGCATCTTACTTTGATATTTCCTTCTGTCGGCCTGATTCATTCGATTTAATAATTTGCGTGCTTTGAAGAGTATATTAATCTCAATTTGACCGAGTAGACCCTGTCTGAACAGATTATTTAGTAGCCTGACTTGCGAATAAAGTTTTGTAGTTAGGGAACTTGCATAGTTTAAATTTTTGTCATGTGTAATAATAATTTCTTTAATTGGCATGATGTCATTCATGCCTTCTTCTAGGATGTAGATTAAAAATTCAGTGAATGGCACCGTTTCAAATTCTGGTACCCAGTTAGCATCAGATGCTAAGGGAATCAGGGATTCGGCTTGATCGAGCAGTTGTAATAGTTTTACGCGATTAGTTTTTAGAACTTGGACTGTTTTGTCATGGATTTCTTCTGGGGACGCTTTAGCCCGAATCTTAATTAGAGAAGTTTTATTCGTTATTGAAGACTTGAAGTCAAATGTGAATTCAAACAAAATATGGCCATCGTTTTTCACAGTAAGTTGACCATCATGCTTGCGCATAGAGGGATCAGAAAACCCTTTATACATAAAACAATCTATATTTGAGAGTCTTCTGATCCCTTTACTGTTTGCTTTCATGGGTATATTGGTGAACCTGAACCGATGATCCGAGTAGTTGCAGCTGTTCCTCTTTAGAAAGGAACATAAACATTTATCATCCTGATCTCTTGGTTTTTTATAATTCAGGTTGAGGTCACCACATAAAACACTGGGTACCTTGAATTGCTTAGCAAATATTATTTTAAATATTTTTATGAAAAAATTTGTCCACGCGGTCCGGTCAAAAATACCCATTGCGCGTGATTTTTTCGAGTCGAGATGAAAACAATATATGGTGGCCACATTAAAGATAAATTCCTTTTTACTGCTAGTCCCCGACAATTTGCCCATTGCACGAATTGTTATCATTGTTACTGGTGCGCAGACGTCTACAGCATTTATTTCAAATCCTACATCATTACGAGCTAAAATCGCCGTAAATACCCTTTTTTGTCGATCAATAACAACAGGCACATGGTAATAGGCCGTAAAATTTTGTGGGAAAGCTAATTTGGTCTGGAGGGTCAGTGGGTCCAGGTCCAATTCTTGGAGACAAATTACTTGCGCATGGGCGAAATAAATGAATATGTTTGGAATTTGCTTGGCCGGGTTGTTTAGGTTCACAGATACAATTGTTATTTTTTCTTCAATAAAACATTTTTTCTTGTTCCTGGTTCGCTTATTACCCCCTATTTTACTCGTTATTACATTAGTTTTAGAATTATTGGCTAATTGGGTTTGAATATCTTTATAGAGTCCTAACCGTTGAAATTCCATTTTAGATCTAGTGGGGGGGTTAATATAGTTCCTTACACAAATTTTACTTTCAGAATTATTTTTAGGCGTCACGGCAGAGTTATATAACATGATACTGGTTTTATTTTCAGAGTAGCTGGGCTTCAAAACAAGGGTGGGAAAATTAAGATCATTTTTTAGGACAGGTACGCCGCCTAGTGTTTTAATAACTTCCTTTTTATCCGATGACACACATTCACCTGACTTATCACCTGACATTATTGGCGATTTCAGGTGTAATTTATTAAACTCGCAATGGGACTTTTTTGGATTTGAGTTATAGCTGTCATAAGGTATTACAGTTTCTAGATTATTTAACTGGTGAAAAGGGTCCTTACCTCTGTTAGTTTGATTTTCCGGAGACTTTGGCTGTTGTATTCGAGCGCGTGGTGATTCCCTTAAGCTAGGATTTTTAAATATTGGGAATATTTTTCCTAATTTTTTGGGCGTGACAAGGGTTGTAGGATCAGGTTTAGATCCGTTATTTGTACTTGAGTTTTCAGCATTCGGGCTAAGTAAGCATGAATTATTCATAGATTTGGTTAGAGATTTTAGCGGTGAACAAAATAAAGATGGATTTTGAGGAATCTGTGAACTGAAAGAGTAGCCCTTATTTATAGGGTATGAAGTTTTTGATTTTTCAAGATTTTCGGTGTGTGGATCATAACTAATTGGTAGTGACTCATTTTCATCAGTCTCAATTAGCGCCGCTAGAAGCTTCAGTAAGGACCTATTTGAGTCTAGTTTGGGTACAATGAACCCGTTTTTTGTGAGAATATCAAGCATAATATAAAATAGTTTAGTCGTGATTGGAGGTAAGTCAATTTCGTCTATTTTATTAACATTCCTGTCTAGAATTAAAGATTTAATATTAGAAATATTAGAGCACGCAGGTATGAATCTGTGCAAATTATATGTAATATCTTTTAATTCATTTAAAGTGTCCTCAATATTTTTGCTGGGTAAAATAACCTCACGACAATGATTTAACAATATACTTGATATTCCTAAAAGTATATTAGGTGCTGCAAAGCACAGGTACTTAAAAATAAATTTCTCTGTTGGAAGAGCTATATTGCGCGAAAATCTAGTTAGAAATTTTGGCCACGTGCGAAAGTCATTATCCCGAGTTACAGGGCCTAGATTTTCAGTGATAAATTGCATGTCTGATTTGGCCACAACCTCCTCAATTAGCTCCTCTATGGATTTGCATATATTTGTAGATTTTATTTCAGTCGAATCAGCTCGACCATCTTTTTTGGGTGGTAAATTATATCGTTTCATTTTTGGTTTAAAAGCATCCTGTTCCTCAGAGATACTTATTGGGGGATTGATAACCGGGGTAAACAGGGTAGCTATGCCATGAGTTTTGGTTACATTTTTATTTGGGCAAGATTGGGACATTGAGAAAGACTCATTATTTTGATTACCTTCATGAAAAGTTTTGGCTGAGTTTGCCATTTTATAAAAATTTTTATCAGCGATAATATTTTTAGAGACTTTAGTTTTACATACTTTTTGTATTTTTCTCGGGATCCCTAGCGACTTTGGTGGCGTTATGCACCCTATTTTCTGGGGATTACAATTATGTTTGCGTTTAGGTAATCGTTTACCACGTGAAAACATATTTTTAGGAGTATCAGAAGCATACAGTGTTGTAGGCTTAATTACATCCAAATTTACCGACTCACTTAGGTTAGTATCATACGCAGTACACTTTACATTTTTTATTGATTTGGCAGGGTGGGGTGGTAACGGCCGGGCAACTGTGTTGACTGGAGTTAGGTGTGGATTAACATTGTGCGCCGGGCCAGAAACACGTGTCGATTGTATATCATGGTTGTTACAGTTTCTTTCTGGTTTATTATTAACAGGTCTGACAGGTGCAATACACGTATCAGTTCTGTTTGGTGATTCTGCTGTATCTGAATCGATACTTATCCGATTACATGAGGACCCTGGTGAGTCCGGCAATAGTGTGCTGCCAGCACTCATTGGTGTAGATTCAAGGTCAGAATCCGATTTTGATTTATCATTTCCCGATACACAGAAGACAGAGTCTGATTCTGATGATTTGTTGAGCTTCACGAATTCAGGTTGTGGTGTTAAATGGTTGGATGAACCCTGTTTTGGACAGCTCAAGTTAGCAGGTTCCACTATCACACACTAGGAGGACACGGTATTAATTACAGAGGCTTTTGGAGGGACGCACCACACTACGGACCCCGTATTGACTGTACTTTGTAAAATGGCTGTCGGGGTGGGATTACACTGGACTGTGCGTTTTTCAACAGAGTTAGAAAAGTTGAAAGCTAATTTAATCAGACTAATTGGTGCAGGTAAAATAGGTGAAACCAAATCCTGTTTACTAGTATCCTTTGCTTGGTCCGTACCATTATCTTTTCCCATTCTAGCATCACAATCCTCGGTATTAGCCATATGTACATCTTCAGCGCGGGTAGCCCTATCATCACTTTTGATGACAGACTGACTAGGTTTAGTTGGAGAGCCATCCAATATTTGATTTTCAAAGCTGTCCATTTCGTGGGGCAATGGTTCGTAGGCCCCATCCTGGTCATCATCATCCTCCATTTTAGATTCCGTTGCACTAAGTAAAAATTTAAGGCTGAAAATTACTCAAAAGATATTAAAAATTTAATTAAAAATTAAACATTAAGAATCAGAAATTAAGCTATCCAGGGACTTATTTTACCAGAGTGAAATAACGATAACACATAACAACTTCATGATCACAAAACAATACACTATTTCAGATTATTTGGTAACATAACGGAGGGTGAAACTTAACAATATATGATTCCCAGTTTCTATTTACATTTTACACTTCAAATCAAATTTTAAATCTCAAAGATAGAATATTCAACCTTGGAAAAATTCATCAATTAATATGTAAATTGTAAATTGCACATACTTTCTACTTATTTTCGAACAAATTCGCATTTCTGGTGACATTTTCAGGAATTAATCGAAGGAGCCGAAAAAACACACGTAGTTATGTTCATGAGTTTAAACTATTTTCGCTAAATGTTTATTCAAAGTTAGGTCTCTTTAGCCTGCTGATATATGGAGGGACAATTTAATTTTATTTTATTTTATTTTGTTTTATTTTATTTAATTTTATTTTATGTGACCTTCTTAGTATAGAATTCTTAATTTAATTATTTTTACCCTTAACATTTTTACTATTATTTACCACCTTGGAAACTTTTTCATCATTTCAACTTGGAGAAAACAACTTTTTTAAATTTTTGAGGTTTTTGTAGTTTTGTATTAACGCTTACTGGAGTTCAAGCATCGAAAATATCACAAGTGTCAGGACAGTTTCTCAAGGGCAGTATATATCTGTGTTATTTATAATTTAGAAATTTTAAAAATTTAAATATTTATTTATTTAAAATTAAAATTTTCAAACAAGAGTATTAAAGTTTGAACAAAATTGCAGATTATTTGAGGTATGCTAACTATTTCCCGTAGCTTAACCGATTCTCACTTTACATGGTTATACTCATTTAAACCCAGAACAATCATGTGGCGCTAGAGGCAAACACGTCTTTTGAAACGTAATTATAACTTATTCTCGTCAGTCATACACACTTAGATTTGATCATTATACTGTAAAAATCAGACTTATTAAACTATTTTTGTGTTATCGGCTCAGCTATACCCAACCTAAATAAGCACTGTTTATTTCTGTAGTGATATACTACATCTTTGCCATTTTTGATTTAATTTCCGGATCCATGTAATAGACATGTACAACATAATCGTGATTTATTTTACCTGACCGCAGTCAACCGCTGACCGGAAGCGAGGCTATTATTACGTCTAATTTCCGCTTTAACCAGATCGTGACTAGTGGATAGCCGGCCAAGTTCTTTAATGTTTGCAGCACTTATGTTTTCAACGTCGTGTAGCCGCTCTTTTTGTATTTCCACCGTGTTACATAGGCTCAGCATCTTTTTGTGCGTATTTGCACCATCGTCATAGGAGACGTAATTCAACCGTAGCTCACGATTACTTACTACTGGTAATTGATCAGTATTGAGATGTAAGAATCGCAGCAAGACACTATAGCGAATACGTCGTGATTCTTTCAAACACGCTGCATCCGTTCCGAATCTGGAATAATTATTTTAAATTATAAAGTTTTTGTGTTTTTTGATTAAATTAAATTTTACTTTGTTCCAAAGACAGGATCTATTTGTTTTAGTTTGTTATGATATTTACTTTATCTATGGCATTTTAATGTTTTCTATTTTAGTTTTTTGTAATTTTAGTTTTAATTTTAGTTTTTCTGTTACTAGTTTTTTGTTTTTTTTTTTTGTTTTTTTTAGTTTTTTTAATTTTTTGTTTTTTTAGTTTTTTGTTTTTTTAGTTTTTTAGTTTTTTAGTTTTTTTAGTTTTTTAGTTTTTTTAGTTTTTTTTAGTTTTTTAGTTTTTTGGTTTTTTAGTTTTTTAGTTTTTTAGGTTTTTTTTAGTTTTTTTCATTTTTTATTTTTTTAGTTTTTTTTAGTTTTTTTTAGTTTTTTTAGTTTCTAGTTGTTTTAGTTTTTTCTTATTTTACCTGATTTTAGTTTTCGGATTTAAATTATTATCTTAGGTTCTGTTCTCATTTGTTTACACTATTTAGTATATAGTTATTTGGTTTTTTTAGTTTTTTTGTTTTTGGTTTTCTCGTTTTTTTAGTTTTTATTTTTAGTTTTTTATATTTTTGAACCAATTTTTAGTTTTTAGTTTTTGAATGTTACTGACTTCCATAGTTAAAAAGGCTTATATTTGTATTTGGTGTTTAGTAAAATTTTAGGCACGCATATAGTTACATTTAGACGGTCCCGTGGCTAACCAATTTATAGTATTTTAAATGTTAGAATTATTTTAGTCCGTGGGTCGTGAGAGTTTGTACTGTGGTATTTTATGGATTTAGGTTAATTTTTAGGCATTTCATATTTATAGGGTGCAGCTTATTTACAATTTTTACTTGCATATTTTGTAATTTTATATTTTTTAGACCTAGCTTAATACATTTTTTTGCTCTATTTTTACAATCTTAATATTTTACACTTTTTGGCGTTAATTATTACTGTGCTAATCTATGGGCCTGGAAAGAAAAATAAGTAATGGGAACTTCACGGAGTAGATTTTTACAACAGAATCCCATTTTTGTTTACAATGGTCTTTAACCATGTTTTTGAATAACTTAAGATACGATCATTATCGTTCAGCTAGGCCCATAATAACCCATGTACCATAACGTACACATTAGGCTTTCTTATGTTAGCATTCCGGTTATCAACCATGCCAATAATTTTATGAAACTAATAATATTTCTAGGCCCATTTAGTAATCCCAAGGCCTTGCGCCTACTTGATTTAGTTTTAACCCTCGGAGGTAGTTATAGATTTTTGATGAACCAGACGAGGGTCACCCAGTAGTTGGGGGTACGGCGTTTTTTATAAGTTTTGTGATTTTCAGAGTTATGATTAAAACAAAATATAATATCATAATCATGACCATATTTTAATTCAATTTGTATCCAAGTATTAGGTATTTATATGGGTTTTTTACTTACTTGAAAAATAGGTCAGTATTGTCATAATAAATGTCCTGCATTGTCGGTATGTCCAGCATGGACTCATGCTTGCCATTATTTGGGGGTATTACAAAAATCTTCCCTCTTCTATTCAATATCGTTTTATTTAATTTATAGTGGACCCTAAAAATCTCCCTTTGCTCTCTGGTTGCCTGGAATATTTTATTTCGTTTCAGCCACTTTGAAGCTTGAAACGATATTGACGAAGCCAAGTCTTCTATATCGAATTTGAAAGTCTTCGGAAATTTCCCTAGGTGATAAGATAATGTTAGGAATATTGAGGTACCAACATATTTTGATACGCATATTTCAGTTATCTTGGGAAAAAATGAAGCAGACATAAAAACATAGAGGATATAGATTTTCATTTTGTATTAATTGGTCCGAGTTAGGTTTTTTAGTAGTTTTGTATATTTTTTAAAAAGGCAGCCTCAA
>SCLE01059424.1:0-17154 GCA_004367955.1 Bathochordaeus stygius | reverse complement strand
TTGGAAATGTGCCTTTTTGGACGATTTAATTGGGGCCATTTTTGATATGTGCTGTTTTGGATACTTTGAACCATTTGAATATTTGCAGCTTTGGTTAGCTTCCCTTCTGCCTGTATATTTTGCTAATCATTATTATCTAGATTATTGCCGAGCAGAACCTCATAGGTCAAGTTCAAAGCTATTGGCGATTTGCTTTGTGGACTGATGCTTCGGTTATTGCATTTATCCTTTACGAATCAGCAGGTTGGTGTTTATTATTGCAGGTTTATTCTATTTTACGATCGGTTAGTCAGCAATTAGGAAATTTTTGAAACGTTGAAGTTTTTTTTTTTTATAATTAAAAAACCCCCATTGCTAACTATTGCTATGGGCCCGTCATTCGTAGTGCCCCCTTTCTCAACAGTTAGAATTATAAATTTTAAATTTTATGTGAGCCAAATAAGGTAATATCCAGTAATGTTACATACTCGAATTAGGTGTTACTAGCCAGTTTCGATTTATTTTAAATTTGCCAATCTCCAAGTTTTATAAAAGTCTGATATATTATAAGTCGGTGGTGCATAATAATAACTGTTTTCACGCCGACTATATTTTTAATATATTTTCACTTATTTGGCAACAATTTTAATTGTGACAGTTAATATTTCGCTCCTACAAGTTTTACCTTGAGTAGTTTTTTATTTGTTTATGATCTGCACCAAACTGGGATTATGGCTTCAACATCAATAGCAAGGAGTTCTCGTAGTCTTATCACTCTTGGCGAGCCCACACCATCGTTTTGGCGCATTACAGAGCCTATCTCATAAGCACTTTCCCAATCAGAGGCATCAGGGTTATTTTGTAGAAATTTTAAGATCTTTATCTTGCAGCCTTCGTTACAAACCGGATTTTTCCATTTGCAAATAACCGAGACCCTACCCTTCAGTACATATTCTTTGCCATGCTTTCCTCCAATTTTGACTGTTTTTTTGCTTTGTACGGTTATTCCAGCATTGCGATATGTTTTGCTGAATCCCGGTAGGCTAAGTTTTAACTTATTTACCATTTTCTTGAGACCGGATTTTTGAACTGCTGTTAATGGCATATACTTTAAGTTATTTAAGGTCCATTTTTAATTTGGCTAGTTGGAACGGTGAGTCTATCGTCGTTCCTAACTATCATTATTTATATTACTTTTGAATATTTTTGTAATAGGCTCGGATCTTTCAAAGAATTTTTTGTTTTTGGTCGAAATTGAATGGAATTTTGGAACTTTTGAAATTTTGTAAAGCTTTGGAGGACGCTTTTTTAATTAACAAAAAAATATATATAAGAAACAAAAGGAAAAAAAAAATATTAAAATAATATTATGAACGTTTTGTAAATTTTGTAAATTTCGTAAATTTTGTAAATTTTGAAAATTTCAAATTTTGTAAATTTCGGAAATTTTGTAAATTTCTTAGCGGAGTTTTAGGGTAAAACTTAAGTATTGATGCCATTCTTTCATGCTTTGTTGAATCGGGCTACACAAACTACTAGATATTTCATCCATCATTAGTGAATTGGAGCAATCGAGGAGGGCGTTAGTCCTGTCATTTTTATTGATCACGTTATGGTTATGCTCAATAATGCCCAGCATTTTGTAAAATGGCCCCCTTGGTATTGGGATATTATTTTTGCAATAATTGACGTGTGCCTTTGCATTCATTTCGAAAATTCCCTTGGCGTAAGCATTGTCAGTTTCATTATTGTGAGCATTCCAAATTGGGTTTCTGTGTATTTCTTCGCAAGTTAATTTTAGAACCATACCAATTTTTGTGAACTTAGCGATCTTTTTTGCAATAATTTTCGCCATTTTCTTATTGGTCCCTAACTCTTTTCCTTTAAATACCCTAGTTTGGTATACGTAGTTGGCAGCTAACATGTCATTTTGTATAACCACCATCTTTTGTGAGATCATAATTTTTGGCCTGCGATTGTTTTTATCATCTTTACTATTGGGTGAATAGAACTCTGTACCGTTGCCAGTTGGACCCATTTTTGATCTAAAGTAATTTTACGACTTTCTTGGAGAAATTTCACTATTAAATTAACACAGTATTCGTAGCCTATCTGAAAGTTTTTACCAGTTGTATTTTGTTTTATCTAGCGTTTGATTAAAAATTACTACATTCTGATTTCGTTAGTTTTTATCGTGAATTTTACTAAGCTTTTCGCGAATGTATTTTAGTATTAGCTTATCGTGAGTTTAGTTCAGGTGCCTGGAAAATAGAATATTGCTCTTTCCGTTCTTAGTCTAATTAGCTGGTTCTGTTAATTAGATAACGATTTGGTCACTGAACCAGTTTTAGTAGAGTTTAATTTTTGCCTTCCGAGGCATTTCAGGTTAAAGTTTTTCGTTAGAAATATATTTTGTTCCGCCATAGGAACTAGTCAACTTTTGTCAAATATCTTCATTGGAAATTTTCATTGTCCAGTATTTTGGTACGAGAAAAAAAAAAAACAAAAGAGAAATTTTTATCGTCAAAAACCTTTTTCGTCAAACCTGTTTTTCGTAAAAAACATTTTTCCGTCCATTAGAGAGAGCTCTTTGGTTTTGTTACGTTTTAACATTATCAATTAGTTTCAGAACTACTCACTGTGTCGTCATATTACGGTGAAGTGACATCATTCGAAGAAGCGTTGGACATTACGGACCATGCGAGGTTGCCATTTGACGAAGAGTTGGATATATATCTCGCATCTTGGATGTACATCATTCCATGCCATTCAGCTAGTGAGTTGCTTTTCGGAAATTACCACTATTAAGTCGCATTAGAGTGGCCACTTACTGGTTAGCGTTAACCCTTTTTGTTTTAACGTTCGATTTAATCGTGAGTGGTGGTGTCACCCCCGCCTGAGGCCTCCAAACCAACGGGGTTAGAGTTATCCCTGTTACTCGCAACATTATTTGGAATAGCAGAACCCCCCCTAATTATGCGCATTTGCTCCGCTCTCACTTTATTCACTTCTTTGGCTACATCCTTTGCAATGTAGTTTTCAACCCTTATGAATTGTTCAAGTGACATGCCTAAGTTTTGAACCCTCAACATTGCAAGTGGTGTAATCCCAAATAGTGGGACTGTAAATTCGTTATTAGCCGTATTCGTAATAGCAGTTTCCATCGGCTGACAGTATTGACATATTTTTAGATCAGCCCGGTGAGGGCACTTAGTTTTGTAAAATAGCCTTATTTCGTTGGCAAATTCTTTAGTGCCAATTAATCGTCGTAACTGATACGGTAGCCTATTGAATATCTCAATCCCGCTAAATGGAAAGAGTTTCCGGTTAAAGTGACTGTAACTTTGTAGGTCAGCAAAGGGAACTGCCGTTATGTATAGGTCTTCGCTTTTAAGGAACCGCTTACGAGTTATCTTGTCATTTATTATGATTTTTACTAGGTTATCGTATACGATTTTTGGTGTTTTCCTATATGCTATTTCACCCATTCTTACTAAAATGCATTTCTCATGGAGGTTTTTTGGATCCGCCCAGCCCACAAGAGAGTATAATTTAGCGTAACATAGTTTTCGATTAAGTTTGGGCTTAATGTTCATTATGTCCGCTATTATATTGGTAATTAATCTTGAGAGTTCGTTGTATTCGCTGTTTTTGAAAACTGGAATGACTTCGTATGCATAGTTCAGATTACCATAAATAAGGCTATAAGCAAGCTTGAGACGTTCTTTACTAGAGCTTGCGAATTTAATGTGACTAGTGGTAATTCTATGCTCAATTATCCTTTGTTTAAGAAAATTTAATTGCCCTTTGAAACTTAGGTTTTGGTCGAATCTCATTCCCAAGTATTTAATATTTTCTTTGTGCGCTATTAAGATATCCCCTATTACTATGTCTTTTTTAGAGTTATTCTTACCCACAACTGTATATGAGGTTTTCGGGAAAGATAGGGCCAGGCCCCTATCTTCAGTCCATTTGACCACTCTTTTTATTAATTTCTCCGCTTCATTTTTGGCTTCGTGTAAACTTGGACGGCAGACCACGCAGATAATGTCATCTGCGAAGCAAATAATATTAGTGTTTTTATCGTTTTTGTCAATGACGTCTTCCACACCATTGAAAGCAATTTGAAAAAGGGTTGGTGATATTGCCCCCCCCTGTGGCACCCCGTTTGGGGACAAGGCGAATTTGTCGCTGGACTCGCCTTTCAGTACTACAACCCCGTGTCTATCAGTTAGTTGCTGCTCTACGTATTGACATATATATGGAGCTGCTATTTTTTCAAGTTTAGAGTTAATTAGATTGTGTGACACGTTTCCAAACGCATTTTCTAAATCAATAGTTATTATGACACAGACATAATCTTTTGGCATTGTGGCGATTGAACATAGTACTTCCGCCATGGCTGTAGCACAAGACCTATTCCGTCGAAAACCGTGTTGCTTATCCGAAATTATTTCATATTTTTCCAGGTGATCCTGTAGATTGGAGTTTAAAAATTTCCCTTTAAGCGCAGCAGCGAAACTCATAACACTAAGCATTCTGTTGGCTTCAATGCCACTAGGATTCTTAGAACCTAGTTTGGGAATAGGCACAAGTTTATTTGTCCTATCTTCAACCGAGTAGCACCCTATTTCGATGTCTAGGATAATCATGTCTTTTAGTCTACCCAGTAAGTCTTGTGGCCAGAATTTTATAACCCCTTTGTTAATTGCAGAATTGAGTCCTGTGGTTTTGTTTTTCAGACTACATATTAATTTCATGAGCGAAGTTGATTTTGAGCTCCCCCCAAAGTTGAGCACTAGTTTATTATCGCCAAATTTGCCATTAGGTAATTTCCAAGTTTCCACTATGTTCTCAAGAATTGCGTTGTTTTTAGTTTTATTTTGTAACTTAGTAAAATGGTTTTTGTGATCCTCAGCTGAGTGATTTCCCAGCTTACCCTCATTTGCTTTATTTTTCGAGTTGTGCTTTCTATTAATGTGAAAAACGTCATTTGCCGACGGGTTGTTAATGACACACTTACTTTGAAATTCCCGTCTATCGGCTTGGAACATTTGTTTCAATAATTTATCGCCTTTTTCGTAGATTTCTACTTCCGCGCTGTTTAAGCTGCCTTTTCTGAAAAGAATATTAGCAGATTTCATTGTTTTGTACAGTTTTTTTGATTCAACAGACAAATAGTTGTGGTTACACAGCTTGTATATGGTGATGTCAATTATTGGCATTAATTTATGCATTGATTCCTCCATTATAGACACCAATTTTTCTGTAAATGGAACTGTATCGAAAGGTGGAGTCCATCTTTTGCCCAAATTATCATCCCTAAGCTTGATGGCGTCAGCAACTAGTTTGTCAAGTTCATTTTTGTTGTCATTTAACGTTTTTAGACCGTGATCATGGATTTCCTGTGGGGTGGCTTTTTTCCTTGATTTAAACTTAAAAATATTATTATACACTTCAGTTTTAATTTCAAGCGTTGTTTCAAATATTACGTGACCGTCATTATTGGCCGTGAGATGACCATCATGCTTGTCAATTTTGACGTTATCAAGACCTTTGACCATGAAAATATCAATATTAGAGTATTTAACGACATTATTTCTAGGTTTTTTATTCGGAACGTTTGTAAATTTAAACTGATGATCTCTGTAGCCATTTGTGTTATTTTTGAAAAAACTACAAAATGACTTACAATCTTGATCTCTAGGCTTTCTGTAGTCGACGTTGAGATCACCACATAAAATACTAGGCACCTTAGCTTGGATTTTGAAAATCTTGTTAAAGTGATGTTTAAAAAAGTTGAGATATTGGTCTTTGCTAAACACACCGAGGCTTCTAGCTTTAGGTGAGTTATAATGAAATTTATAGAAATTAGCAATATTAAGCGTGATTTTGTCGCCTATTTTCGCCGAAATCGCTACGCTGATAAACGGGGGGGAGTTATATTTACACTTTACCATTAAGTTGCAGTCATTTCTCACTAGAATAGCGGCGACGACTACCGGTCGACCGTGGATACTCATTTCGGTGTGAGCATAACTGGTGAAGTGACCTGGAATGCCGAGTTTTTTGTCGAAAAATTCAGGGCGAACGTTAATTTCTTGCAGGCAGATTACATGCGCATATCCAAATTTAGTTAGTATACTTTGAAGTTGATTCATTGGGTCATTTAGATTGACCGAAATTACTATAATGTTTTCATTTGCAAATGATTTTGTTTTAGGCTTCGGCTTAAAACCACCCTTATTTTTTGATTTGCTTTTTAGGATGGCAAACGAACCAGACTCAGTATTATTGGTACTTTCGTCCACAACGTCATTTAGGTTTTGTGTTAAGTTAGATGCTAAAGAATTCCTGCGCGCCCTAATACTAGAGACATTTGGCGGTATAATATAATTTCTTGTGTCTGTATTATCAGTTATAACCAGAGGGACGCTGGAGCTGTCACTAGAATTGTCATTCACATTCATTTCAGACTCGTTTACGGAGTTTTGGCTTGTGGAATGAATGTGGACGTCAGCTCCTGACAGTAATTCGGCCCGTACTACGGCCGGAACGACGGTCGGCAGGACATTAGGCATACCGGTCGACACGGCGGCCGGTATAATCTGGCCACAATTTATTAGCATATTCGAATGTTCTCGCAAATTATGTTGACTGTCTATCTCCAAGTACGAATCGTTAGTCTGTATGTTTGCATTATTTTTCGTTAGGTTAGCAAGCTGAGCTATATTTTTCCTAAGTGTGCCATTAATTGTAGTCCTTTCTACGTTTCGCGGTGTGCTCGGAAGTGGGGCTATTTGGATTAAGGGATTAATGGCGTAATTATTTAGGTGGTTTGGAGCCGGGTTTGCGTCATGAAGTGTTATGTTTGGATTGTTCATGGACATGTTTTGCGGGATATTGTCGAAACAGTTAATACATTCCTGCTGATTGGGCGATGTCATTCGCGACGCTGCCCTAGATGAAGTGCTTGCAGTTTCATTAGGCGCGAAGTTAGGTAACGTATTATTTGAATTGATTAAAGTATGATTAGTACCTTGGTTTAATGGATTATCAGCATGCTGTTTGATTGTTATTGCATTCGCTCTCGGATTTTCGACTGTTTCGATTCTTTCGATGGGATCATTCACTTGTAAGTTTTGGGCAATTGCTTTTGAAGTATTATCACGACTACTTAATACGACGTTTTTGGAAGTGATTTTTTTGTCAGTGTTTAGGTAGTTAGTATTACTTTTAGCACTATCTTGCAAAATCATTGATTTAGAGCATCCATCCCTAATATTGGCTGCTAAAAGGTTACGAATAATGGCCTGTTTTCCTACATTTTTGGTTTTGTTGAGTATTCTTTTCACCTTTTCGGTGCTGCTATTCAGCATTTTCTTTAGCATGGTAAATATTATAGTGTCCCCGCTCACATGTGGCACTTTATAGCCATATCTTTCAAAAATTTTGAGGAGTGCTATAAAAGTTTTATTTGAAATGTTTGGCAGAATGACACTATTTATGTCATCGATTCTGCCATGTTTCAGTATCTTCTGAATATTTCGATAGTCAGCTACCGCGGGCTGAAACTTAAGCATGTCATTTTGGAGTGAGATGACTTCGTCTATAATTGTTCTATCAATATTTGCATCCACGTGGAATCTTTTAATATCGGTTATAAAGTTATTGACAATGTCCATAGCTAGTTCAGGCACAATAAAGCATAAATATTTGAACATTAGTTTGTTTGAGCTACTCAAGTTCGATTTGACTCTAATATTGGAACTAGAAACGCTGCTTCTAGTGTAAACATTCGTGTCCATTTTCCACTTAGGCCAGGGTACCTTATCGTGATTATAATTAAGACGGTCACTGCTTGCTAGATATTCGTTAATATTAATATTAAGTTGCAGCATCACTTGTTTTGGCCCAACCTCATTCTCTTTAAGATTTTTGAGCGGAGATTTACCGTCATCCATAGAGTATGCTATCCTATAAATCGGATTTTCTTAGAAGGGGTATTTCGAAGCTTCACATAGTTATCGAAATAATTACAATTTAGCTACTCGTTACGGTAGCCTGTTTGATTGAGAACGTGCATTTTAGACTACCATCGTTCCCCCCCCTATTTTCTATTGGGCGGGAGATCATTCATCTTAATGACTATTATAATTTTAATAATTAATTGGAGCACCCCGGACCCATTAGCTATTGTAACGGCACGAAAATTGAGCTACATTTTCTCCATTTAGTTGGTTTGTTGCTACATTAGTAAGTTTGTAGGGATAATCCAGCGCACTTAGTATTAATTGTTTTTAAGTTACAGCATACAGTGCCCGTTCGCTGACTGTTTGCAGAATGGCGCCTACGTAAGAATGGCGCCTACGCAAGACACATATTGGACGTCATTAAATTACGCGCCTACTCGTAATTTACGCGATTAGTGATTGGCTAAATATTAATATGCACTTGTTTTTACTATTTCGCGTAGGAAGTTATTTAATTTTTTATTTTTATTTTTACCAGCCACCAGAGTGAAAAAGAGACGGGGGCTAGACTTTATATCCCCATTCCCTTCTTCCCTTTAGGGTGGCCTTGAGTGTTAGGTTAAATGATCCATTTCCTTTGGTAATATAGCTTCATCTTTTAATTTAGTTGAAGAGACAAGCAAAATTCCCGTTCCTACTTTGGCTGTTGTTACGTTTGCAACGGGTGTGGGCAAATCTTGGTACGTTTGGCCGATGCTTTGTGATGTGCTGATTTGGGACTGGTCGGAGCCATTGTTATCATCTTCACATACTGTTTTATTTGCCTCAAAGACAGCACTCGCAAATTCTTCTTCGCCACTTGCCGACTCGCTCCTGCTTTCAAGAAGATCGTCCTCCTGCTTGTCAACATAACTGGGCTCAAAAGTAGTATCTGTGAGTTGTAGGACCTTGGTCACTGATTCAGGGACGCCTGTGGCACCGGAATTGCTAGCTTCGGAGTTTCGGGAGAGATCAAATTCGTAATGGCCATTTTCTTTGCCCGAAGAGCTCATAGGGCTGCTGTGCTGGACCTTTCGGCTCAGGTCATCAGTGAGATTGCTCGTGGGTTTTTCACTAATTTTATAAATTTAACGTGTGTAATTATCTTGAAAGTACTGCAAAATAAACTGACTTGTGCACGCAATTTAGTTAGTGCGGTGTAAAAGTCAACCGGCCCGACCTATTTGTGTTACCTAGTCATTGTTTATTGAACAGTTTGGCAAGTTTTACCTATCAGCTGTATTGAATATACTTAAATCGGTTCCAGGAGTGTTTTTCACAAGCGTCTCAGTAACGGAGCTTTTTTGTTTGGTCATTTTATATTGTATTGAGCCTTCACATTTAGCAATTTGAACTTGACCAGGTTCACCTTGTGCGACGCTTAAAAGTGCTGTTTGAACAAAAAATAGTGCTGTTTGAACAAAAAATAATAGTAAATTCCAAAACATTTTTCAAAATTTTCAATTATCTGAATTAATTTTGGTGAGATGGTGGCTTGGTTATTTTGCGTAGATTTATAACATTGCTAATTGCTCAGCTCCCCCTCTTGATGATATTGTACGTGGTACGTGCCATTAGGTTCGTCATATAAGCTTTAAATTATAAGTAATCTATTTATCATTTTTTAATAAGAATTTTACAAAGAGTAATAGCGTTTAGAAACTATGGTCTCAGATATTTTCCTGCTATTTCTACTACAATGAGTCACAGATATTTTCCCACTATTTCTACTGCACTTAGGCTATTTTATTACACTGGTCCCAGAAGAAAGGGAAAAGAAATTTTTAATAAAATAAATAGATTAATTTTCTCCGCGTGCTACCAGATCGCTTTAGGCTAAATAATTGATTAAGACCTGTTTTGTGCGTAATTTCATCTTATTGTTTTTAGAATTAGACTTTGTGGAATCAGTCAGGGATCAGTTTCGGGTAAAAATGGCCTATTTTGTATGTAGTTTATTCATCGTAGCTTTAATACCTATTTCGCAATTGGTACAAAGAGTATTGAGCTTTAGACAGACACGATCGGGTTCTGCTGACACCATGGCCTAGTTTAGGTGAAATTTTGTGATGGTGGCTTTCAATTATAATTAATCTTTTTGGCACGTAATTGAGTTTTGTAATTAGTCATAGTATTTCGCGGATTATAAAATATGAGTAATAGGACCCATCTCTACTTTTTGCGAGAGAGTGCCGTAGACGTTTCTGACTAGCCCATTCAGGTTATTTACGTGTACTGTTGCTGAGCTATTTCTTGGTGTGGAAAAGACATTTCATGGATGAACAGACTGAATGTGCTGTTGACAGTCGTTTGCGAGAGTATGCCGTAGGCGTTTCTGACTAGCCATTAAGGTTATTTACGTGTGCAGTTGCTGAGCTATTTCTTGGTATGGGAAAAATTCCGCGAGACATTTAATGGATGAACAGACTGTATTTGTTGTTGCCTGATTAAATCAGCACGTGTTAGTCTAGGTGATAGTCTATGCCCCCGGCGACTAGTACAGGTAATTACAGTCGTTCCCTTGTTTTTGTAATACAGTCATCTAATTTATTTTGGTAAAGGCGTAAAGTTTCGAGCAAGTGTAGGTCATGGCTGGGTAATAAGCCCCCCCCCCCTCTTTTCGAGAATGAGCGCTATGCGTTTCAGGGTTAACCCATTAGGCTAGCTAGCTGTGGACTATTACTGTAGCTATAAATTCATCATCTATTTCATGGATGTACAGACTATGATTGTTGTTGACTGAAGAATGTCTACTGTCAATGGAACATCTTCTTGCTCAACAATTCAGCACATGTTGGCCTAGGTTATAGTCTATGCCCCTGGCGACTAGTACTGGTAATTACAGTCGTTCCCCTGATTTTGTAATACGATCGTCCACTTTATTTTGGTAGAGACGTAATGTTTCGAGTAAATGTAGGTCATGGCTAAGTGATAAGCCCCCCCCCTCGTTTCGAGAATAAGCGCTACGCGTTTTAGGGTTGCCCCATTAGGCTAGTCAACCGTAGACTATTGCTATTGCTAGAAATTCGGCATCCCTACCATGGATGTACAGTATGTTCTGTTGGCTGATGAACGTCTACTCACAATGGAAAACCCGTTTGCAGTTATTCGTCACGTGTCAGTCTAAATGATAGTCTATGCCCTTGGCGACTAGTACCGGTAATTACCGTCGTCCCCTTGATTTTGTAATACAATTATTTAATTTATTTTGATAGAGGCGTAATCTTTCGAGCAAATGTAGGTCATGGCTAAGTGATAAGCCCCCCCCACTCTTTTCGCAAATAAGCGCTAGGCGTTTTAGAGTTAACCCATTAGGTTAGTCACCCGTAGACTATCATTATCGCCATCAAATGGAGATCGGCAAGCGCCCGGACACAGCCGACCACCAGGCAGCCGCGACCACCGCCGAGCGCCCGCCACCGTGCCCGCGACCAAGCGACCGCGCCGAGCGACGGCGACCACCCGAGCGACAGCGACCACCCGAGCGACAGCGACCACCCGAGCGACAGCGACCACCACCGGGCCCAGCAGTAAACGCAGCGGTAGTCAATGCCCTACGCGATTGGTATTGGTAATTACTAACGCCCCCAGATTTTCCCTATATATATCATTTTACTAGGATAGTAACTTAGCTTGTTTTTAGTCGAATTAGGTCGTGAACGAGACAAAACCCGCTCATTTCGTTGATATAGTTGCGAGTTATCAGAGTAAGTCCCCTTAGTTTAGTAGCCCGTTGACTACCCAGCTGCAAAAGTTTGGGCCTGTTTTGTGGTTGGATTGAGCACTTGTTTTAAGCGACACGATTTGGCAGCACTTTCCTATGTCGGTTGTTGGTGAGGGCGTACTGGTGGTTCAGCGCGTTTTTGGTTTGGTTCAGACCACTTGGTTGCGCGGTCAACTCATTTGAGCCAAGTCCAGGTCCAGATTCAGGCTGAGTCGCTTCCCTGGTAGATTGCATTGGTTTGTCCAGAGCACCTCTTGGTTGAGGGTAACACATTCTATTCTGTTGGATGTCGGTCGATTGGTGATTGGCGACATCTATTCCTTCCATTTCTTGTGCTTGACTGTTTCTTTGCCATAGTTAAAAAGATAATTACTCAGTTTATTTGCAGGGCAGGCGAAGTACTAATGGGCTCAGCGCGAACTTTCGGCGAATTTTCAGCGAACTCACGGTGAATTTTTCGGCGAATTTTAGGCGAAAATTTTTTTTGGAGAACTCACCGCGAGCTCGCGTCGAATCTTCAGCTACTTTCGGCAAAACTCCCGCCAACCTACGGCGAATTTTCAACGGGTTGTCCCTAACGGCAGCTTTAGAAATAGCTATAAACCTTTGACCTTGTATACGATTAGGATTTGTGAACTGTAGTCACTTGAATACGGTTCATATTGCCGTTGATTTAGCTGGCCTGATATGGTGAAATGTTTTCCCAGAAATGTCATAATATGGTACGTACCCGTAATTACCGCTACTTTTGGTATTCAAGCTGGTAGCGATAACAGCTCTTGTTTACGTCCCTGGAGATTTAGAATTCTTGTTATGTTAACTGCAAGATTTTAGGTAGTTTTATTTGACAATTAGGCTAAGTCTCGGGCACCTGTTTGGAATTGCATACTATAGTTTAAGCCAGCTACCCGATTTGTTATCGCAATCAATTTGTATATTCGCAATCGAGCCCAGTTCAGAATTGAAAGACGGTTATCATGGCGTATCGTGTTGCCCAAATATGTAACGTTAGTTAGCTGTGGTCACCCGAATTTTTATTATTATTTACTGGTTAACATTTTAACTATTCCTTTGAACCACTATTCTGGAGTCACCCCTATCAGTCTGTTGGGGAACGTTTGAATGCCCAATTCTTTTGTTTTTGAAATCGTCGTAAAAATGCAGTTTATGGGCCAGAACTTCGCTGTGTCTGTTGCGGTTTGAGGCCATGCTGTTTGAGATATCATTACATTGTTCCTCCATGGCGCTATCGCTGACCATTTGGAATATGCTGTTTTGCACCTGATCCGCGGAGTGATCAAATACCCTGGAGGCCAGTACATTTAGTCGACCATTTGTAACGTGGTTGTATTCAATGGCCACTTCCATTTCGTTATGTAGAATACTGCATTTTTTATTCAAGACCCTTAGTTCATCATCCATAACTGATTTGAACATGTCATTTTGCATGCGATAATTTTCATTGATTGATTTTAAGCTAGAAGCCTGAGAATTTACTTTTTTTTCCCAGATTCTGAATAAGCTTATCATGGGTTTTGTATACCAGTTCGACTTTGCTATCCACCTGTCTGATATTTTCGTCGTTGCTAGCTTTTTGTTCCTTCAGCGTGTCTATCACGATTTTCTGTATGTTAACTGTGCTGAGCTCCGTTTTATCGCTATCGTCATCATCATCCCCAATTTTTATGTTGCCCGAATTCAGCGGTCTTGGAAGCTTGTCTTTGCTCATTTGCAGGAATTTCGCCATGTATTTGTATTTAATTGCCCTGGATTCATAAATACAGTCACGACTGTTGGCAAAGGAGTAAGCTTTTTGTCTGTAGCTTGCATAGATGTCCTGCATTGTTGGCAGGTCAAGGATTGACATATGTTTTTGGCCTTTTTCTGGTTTGGTAAAAGGCTTCCCTCTTCTATTAAGAATACCCTTTTTACGTTTGTAGTTGGCGTCGTATAGTTTTTTCTGATTTGGAGTTGTGTCGAAAATCTGATTTTTCTGGAGCCACTTACAGGCCATGAAGGTAATTGAACCCTCCACGTCCTCAAAGTCAAAGTTAACCGCTTTAGGGAAGGAACCAATACGCGACGCCTGAGCATCCTCCCGGAACGTAGCCTTGTGCACCTCATTGAGATCGCGAACTTGGTTGTCCAAAATCTGTGTACGAACGCCCCCTCTATGAAACATGTGCTTGGCCATATTATATTTTTCCACGAATTCATTACACTTTGGTATGTAGACACACCAAACATCATCTATATCCAATGACCAAGCTTCCCTGACAAACGGGAGGAGAGCCGTTATTGACTTATGCGACCGCGTATTTATCTTGAAATGGCCAAACTTCATAAAGGCCATCAGACTTATTATGTTATCAATTCGGATGTTTTTAACCAGCGTTTTGCTGTTAACGTTGTAGTAATTCAGACCATTTATGAGTACCGTGTCCGGGCGCAGTCCTACTTTTTCCAGTAATGTGATTATCTGCCAGAACTCTGTGGGCTTAGTTTCGATACAAAAAAGCTCATCAAGGAATTCCTCGCCACGTTTGACTGCTGAAGCCCTGTCATTATCTTCTTCGTTATCCATAGCATCATCCAAGGAGTCTCTTGTGCAGACCTTTATGTCCTGTGGAATCATTTTATCAGGTCTGTTGAAGTCCTCAATTTCGCTTGAGTCCCAGGATATGTTATATTTCGGCAGTCTTGCTTCACGATTTATGTTGATTGACCAGTCCTTGTCGTCAAACCAATTGTAGACTTGACCGAGAAATTTTAGGTTTATTTCTTTTTTATTGTAACCGTCATTGGGGTTGTATTTGAAGGCCTGTGCTTGGCCGTAGTCATTCTGGCTAAGGTTACGAATCAGTTTATGTTAGTGTTATGTAAAATGTACCTAGGGTGATTTTGGAATGGAGGGCTATGTATGTTATTGGTATCGTATCTACTGGTCATTTTGTCATTTGCTCTTCTTTCGTCAAATTGTCTGGCATTGTCCCATCTGTCCTGATTGGCATTCTTGCGTCCCCTTTTTTCCTTCACTGAGTATTCGTAGTGCTCTGCTGATCGGTCGTAGTCGCGATCATAATCATGGTCGTAGTCCCACTGCGTATTATGTCTCAGATTTTGCTGGTCACGGGGAGTTCTGGATCTGGATCTGTATTGTTTTTTGTCTTAAGTGAATGGTTATTTGTCTTAGGTTAACAGTTATTTGCTATACCGCTTGGTATGCATCATCCTTTTTATTTTATAAAGTCTTAGAATTTTATACCACTTTGAAACTTAGACCAACCTTGTCTGTCATATTTCGATTTCCTATCATCTCTCTCGTATGAATTTGATTTTTTCCTTTTCTTGTCACGGCTACGTCTTCTGGGGCTGCGTTTTCTAGGACTGCGTAACTTCTCATTTTGTCTGTAATTTCTCTTTATGGATTTTCGTTCATCATATCTGTCCTGGGATCTTATATCATTATCACGATATCTGTCCATTTTACCGAAGGCAACTATCTGAATTAAAGGTTTTGTTATTCGTTGTTAATCGTTGTTATGCTGCTTTGGTCGACTGTAATAAGTCCACGTGGCCTTATGTTTGTTATGACTAGCCTTAGCTTTGTGGGTCGTAAAGATCATTTTCATCGTGCCTATGTCTGATTGGGCTGGACTAATTTATTCAGAGTTCGTGAATGCTCTGTTCAAAGCCTTGAATATCCTGCATCCGACTGACCGGACCGACAGCCTGTGACTGGGCGCTACGATACCGTTCCGACGGATTTTTTAACATCATTCTATAGTTCCGGTATATCAATCGTCCATTCCGACTGCCATTTTAGCTGTTACATACATTTAACATTCCGACTGCCATTTTAGTTCCCGTATATCAATCAACCATTCCGACTGCCATTTTAGCTGTTACATACATTTAACGGTCCGACGCTGTACCAGCTTTTAATTATATTTGTACCGACCTTGCATCGTACCGACTGTCATTAATGCATCGCATACATTGATTCATTACGCATTATTGCTGTCCGAGACATCAGCATTTTATCACAGTAGATCAACGAGCTACCGAATTACCGAGCTGCTTGCAGTTCAGCACCAATCCCGACATTTTGGTATCCTAGCTATTAGAAGTAATGTTTTAGATGTTAAGCCGATTGAATTAAGTTATACTCTCGTTATGTGTTTGCAGTTTGAGTGGGTGAGTAACAGGGAGTAAGTTGTTTTATCTAACCATTTGGCATCTGGCATCATTGGATGAAGTGGGCGGTCAAGCATCAGAGAATTAGGACTAGTTGTTTCCGTCATAGATTTGCTTTGGTCACCAGCCATGGTTTGCAACTCCTGCGATATAGCGAAAAGCCCCTTTATCTAAAAATTTTAATTTTACGTAAACCAGGTAGTAAATCACGCTCTCATTATCCTCTTATTTAAGCTGTTTGTGTACCATTTCCGAGCTATTGAACCATAACGCCCTTACGTCAGTTTTTATTTTTGCACTCCGTTCTTGATTAGGACGCTTTGATTGGCTGCAAATGAAAAGCAATGATTGAGACATTAGGTTTTAGATTGAAGTTTGAAATATTTATAGTCCAATCTATAGTGAAAGTTTTTATGGTGAGGTTTTAGGTGTATTGTTCAACGATTTGTATGCATGACTGACCATGACTCAATATGTATCCAATCCACATTTTCCATGTAATTTTTAATGCATCGTTTAACGCCGTGTAGTTTTAGGTAATCATTGTCTTGCATCGCTTTAAGCAGTGTAGTTTTAGGTATTCATTGTACAGCGGACCCATATAATGTTGCAACATTTCAGTTAACTCCAGCATGTCTCGTGCTCACAGAGTAGATGGTTCAAGAGTTGCCGAGTCACTGCGCGACTGTTTGACCCGTTCACATTTTAGGCTGTATTACTGAAGGTTAGCTGTGAAGATATAGATATAGAAGTAGTAAGTATAATATTTCCCCACTGTTTGCGATGCTATGCTATGCGTAACTTTACAGCTGACTTGATAAAGACCTGCGAACCAACGTTCTGGATGCATTCAATTGTATAAAATTACTTTCATTTATAAAGTTGTGGCAGCGTATTTATTTTTACAGTGAGACAATAAACTTGAAGCCGTAACGCGGCGAAGCTACCATTTGGTAACTTTGACACCATTGAGCCATTTTCTCTACTTATTCTGGTTATCTCTAGTCATTTAAGTCGTGCCATAGGAAGACCAGATCTGAACCAAAGTTAAGTAAACTACAAAAGCTAAAAGACAACACTATAAAAAGAAGAAAATTAAAAGTTAAAAAACGTCCTAGTCGTGGCCTTTCTAAAACGAGACTCATCGTCGTGGCCTTTCTAAAATTCGGTCGTTTTGTACACCACGATTCGGTCAGTAACTGGGGTAGCTTAACTCGGTCGTTTTTCACACGATGATTCGGT
>SCLE01058302.1:0-17177 GCA_004367955.1 Bathochordaeus stygius | reverse complement strand
ATGATTTACCACCAAAAATTTATGAGCAATTAAGTTGGGGAAACTCTACCAAAGTTTGATCGATAAATGGGAGGGTTACATGTTGTCAGGTTCAAAAGTAGTAGGCGGTTCAGAAGACGCATAAGTCGGTTATGCCAGACAGGTTTATGACATTGGTGTTCTAGTTCTAATAAGTAGCCAAAGAAAGAAAGGCCCACCTAATAAAGTGGTAATAACACCAACGGGAATTTCAGCGGGTGCGATTAATAGCCGGCCAACGGTGTCACAGACAATGAGAAAACCACCACCAAATAAACAGCTGGCGGGAATAAGCCAACGATGGTTGTGGCCGATTAATAAACGACAGATGTGGGGCACCATCATGCCAACAAAGCCAATAGGGCCACATAACGCGACAATAGCACCGATACATAAAGAGGTCGTGAAAAAGAGCAATAAACGGGTTTTGCGGACATTAACACCGCGGCTTAAGGCGATGTCATCCCCTGTAGTTAACAAATTAAGCCCATGGCTAAGGTAAAAAATAACCGCAATGGCAAACACAACAAAAGGAAGTAGTTGCCATATCGCATCATAGCCAACAATACTTAAACTGCCCATTAACCAGCGTATTAAACGGTAGGCATCAGGCAGGTCATTGAGATATTGAAGCAATAGAATAAGGCTTGAGAAAAAGAAACTGATCGCAACACCCGTTAGCAGCAATGTATGTAATGAAAATCCCATTCGGATGCAGCTGATGCCATAAACAAAGCGGATCGTCAGTAAGGCACCGATAAAAGCGAAAATGGTGGTACTACTGAGACCAAAAAATACAAAGCCAACACCCAAGAAAACAGACAACGCAGCGCCTAGGGAAGCACCACTAGCCACACCCAAAGTAAACGGCGTCGCCAAGGGGTTATGAAACATGGCTTGGAACACTAGGCCGCACACTGCAAGACCGGCGCCGACAACAAAAGCCAAGAATAAACGGGGCAAACGAATTTCCATCAAGATTTGTTGTTCAATAGCGGGAGATAGCTGTTCTGGTAAGCCTAAATAAGGCGAGACAGCTAAAATAATCAATGTAAATAAACTGATTAATCCAAGGGTTTTCTTCGCTGGTCTCATCGATTACCTTCACTGGCCAGTGCAATCAATTGGCCAGTTTCAGGGTGAGCTACGGTCACAAAACATTGATTATAGACTTGAGGCAAGAGAGGTGATGTCAGCAAGTCAGTCGAAGGACCAGACCATAAGACTTGCCCGGCTTTTAATGCCAAAATTTGCTGACTGTGCTGCACGGCATGATTGATATCATGCGTTACTTCAATAATCGTAACCCGACGTGTTCGGTTGAGTTGTTGAATCAAATCATGCACTTCAACTTGGTGATGTGGATCTAAAGAACTGGTCGGCTCATCGAGTAACAGTATCGGCGCTTGCTGGCATAGTGCAGCAGCAATTTGTACCCGCTGATATTCACCACCACTTAAAGAATCACAGTGCCGTTCCAGAAAAAGTGTGATGTCCGTTAACTCAACCGCAGTATCGAAAGCGGCTTGATCAGGTGAAGACCAGGTTGCAAAAGCACCATGATGTGCATAGCGGCCGAAACGAATAAAGTCTGACACCGTCATATCTAAGATTGGATGATGTTGTCCAACATAACTCACAGAACGGGCTAATTGTTTTTGGCTTAATTGGCAAAAGGGTTTGTTTTTAAAAGTGATAGTGCCTGTATTGAAAGGAGTAATACCCATTAATGCCTTGAGCAAAGTACTTTTACCCGCCCCATTTTGCCCGAGAATACATAAGTAATCACCCTCGGCAGTCTCAAAACTAACCAAGCTTAATAAATCCTTTTCACCGATGCTAACGGATAGGTCAGAAACAGTAAGGTAACTCAAGGAATATGTCCTTCAGACCAAACTAACCCTGGGTGAATAAGCTGAGCAAACTGCTCTAATAGCAACATGACTCTTGGTCCAGGTATTGTGGCGTAATCAGCTTCAATAAGATGAATCTGCTTATTTTGAACAGCATTCAGAGACTGTAATGTCATCCACTGGGAATGAATATTGGTTAGCGAGGCCGAATGGTCATCAGCATCGGGGAATATATCGATAATGACATCAGGGTTGAGCGTCAGAATCCCTTCCAAAGACAAAGAAGGCACCTTGGGGTAAGCACGCTGATAGGCATTCTCACCACCCGCGATACGTAATAAGTCATTATAAAAATCTTGTTGGCCGGCGATATAAATAGTATCAATTGCGTTATCGCCTAAATGATGGCTAATGGCGATCATAACGCGTGGTGGTGTTTGCACGGCGACAGTTTGCTGAATGAAGGTAATACGGTCAGACATTTCCTTTAACAATTGTTGTGCAGACTGCTGGTGGCCGGTGGCTTGTCCGATAGTGGCAATAGTAAATTTTATATCGTCTAGCGTACGATTGTTGACAGCGAGAGTGGCGATACCAAGTTGATTTAGTTGTTGAATGGTTTTTTGTTGCGAAGCCAGTAAAATCACGAGATCGGCTTCTAATGCAACGATGGTTTCCAAATTAGGGTTAATGAAACCACCCACCTTGGGTAACATCTCCACAACCGCTGGGTAATCGCAATAATCCGTCGTCGCAACCACTTGTTGACCAGCACCAATGGCAAATAAAGTTTCAGTGATATGAGGGGATAAGCTGATGATGCGAGAGGGTACTTTTTTTGGCCAAAGTGTTGTTGCTTCAACAGAAAAAGCGACACTGAGTGCAAAGAAGATCAAAGATAAAAAAAGAGGCCAGACACGTATCATTATTTAGCCCCCGAAATGAGCAATAAAACCGCTATTATAAGCAGGAATAGCGTCTTAACGTGAGCATTTATCATATTAGAGGCCAATGACAAAAACTGAAATAGAGATATCAGAGACGATGACATTAGCGTTAACACAGAAGCAAATGACAACAGCCGATTGTTTGTATGACTTAAATGACATTAATCAAGCCGTTGATAAATTGGCAGATCAACTAAACCAGCATTATGCTGAGATGGAACCCATTTTATTGTGTGTGATGAAAGGGGCTTTAGTGACCATGGGACAGTTATTACCCAAGCTGACTTTTGCATTAGAAATCGATTATATTCATGCCTCACGTTATGGCGATAATTTAGTGGGTGGTGAGATTGATTGGCATCATAAGCCAAAGATGGCATTAACAAACCGAGATGTGATTTTGGTAGAAGACATTGTTGAACGGGGTGATACATTGAATGTCTTAAGAAAATACTGTCTGGAAAATAAAGCAAAATCAGTCTCGTGTGTCATACTTGTCAATAAATTTGATGTTGAACAATCATGCGAGCCGCCAGAATTTGTTGGCTTGAACGTACCAGATCGTTATGTTTTTGGTTTTGGAATGGATTATCAAGGTGATGCACGACACTTTCCAGGCATTTATGCCTTAGCAGAGTCATCATAATGAGCCAATTAGCGATTATTGGCGGAACAGGCTTATCTAAAATGGATAAGTTGTTGGTGGTTCGGAAATATAAGATAGACACGCCTTATGGCAGGCCATCAGCAGATATTTTCGAATCGACACTCGGCAAGAATACGATTTATTTCCTGCCAAGGCATGGTGAGCAACATACAATTGCACCGCATCGAATTAACTACAGAGCCAACCTATGGGCTTTGCAATCACTGGGTGTCACAGAAGTGATATCGGTTGCAGCTGTCGGAGGCATAAGCTCTAACGTCGGGCCTGAGACAGTAGTCTGTCCCGATCAAATTATTGACTACACCTACGAGCGAGCGCAGAGCTTTTTCAGCGACGGCTTTTCAGTTGAACACCATATCGACTTTACTTATCCCTATACTGAAACACTCCGAAAACGGATACTCGAAGCTGCACGGCGGATAAATTTAAATATGGTTGATAAAGGTGTTTATGGCGCAACACAAGGCCCAAGGCTCGAAACAGCTGCTGAGATAAAACGGTTGGCACAAGATGGTTGCACCCTAGTTGGGATGACGGGTATGCCTGAAGCGGTGTTAGCGAAGGAGCTGGGCATAGATTATGCTTGTTGTGCCTTAGTTGTGAACTGGGCGGCGGGGCTATCAGGTCAGGTGATTAGCTTAGCTGAGATAGAACATGTACTTGCAGCAGGTATGAAGTCAGTTGAACAGGTATTAATACAGTTTATTAGGCAAACGGAAGCAGGTTAAATTGGGGTGAGCTTTAATAAAGCACCAAGAGTAGGGTGGTCAAAAAACTGTAATTTACCGCTACGAACGCGCCGGATCTCTCTAAGATAAGGTTTCCGTTCACCGATGGTGTCATCCCTGTCATGGTTGAATTGGGGGCGATCTAATTGTAAATCAACAGTCGCGTATAAATAAGTGCCTTTATGTAAACGAATACGGCCATCAACCAGAGGACCACTAATTGCTATTGATTTGGCATTCGATTTAGTTTTAATTAGCTGCTTCCAAGACTGATGATAATGTACCTGATAGCGAAGCGAGTTTTCTAATTTCCTCGCCGAATCAGTCAAAGTACTATTGGCAGCAGGTTGAATCATGTCACTGGAAGTGTCTGGCGAGGAAGAAGTATTAGGGACTCGAGCCACAGGGGCCAACTCATCACTGACCGAATCAAGTTGTTCGAACACAATCAGTTCAACGTGATACCACTGCTCAGCATAACTTGTTTGACTGAAAACCAATAGATCAGCAAGAGCAATTGTTTTCAGTAGTTGAATAAATAGGATTGTGTTTTGTGTGCGTCTTATCATGAAGGCTATTGTGCGATCGACTGACAAAAATGTCCAAGGTAAATGATAAAAATGCCGTAATTTACTGTTATGATATGGCAATAAATCAATGGAATAATAGGTGGAATAAATGTTTGGATTTTCTGAGTTTGCAATAGGATTTTTGGTCTTTATTGTCGTCATTATTTACCTCGGTGTACAATCGGTACAACAAGGCCGGGAATATACCGTAGAACGGTTTGGTCGCTATACCAGAACGTTACGTCCCGGCCTAGGTTTCATTATGCCTATTGTTGATACTATTGGTTCTAAAGTCAACATGATGGAACAAGTGATGGACGTCGATTCCCAAGAAGTCATTACCAAAGATAATGCGATGGTACGTGTCGATGGGGTAGTGTTTTTCCAAGTAGTGGATGCGGCTAAAGCAGCTTATGAAGTTACTAATCTACATTATGCAATATTGAATTTAACGATGACCAATATTCGTAATGTAATGGGGTCGATGGATTTAGATGAGTTGCTATCAAAACGTGATGAGATTAATGCAAAGTTATTAGGTGTCGTTGATGATGCGACCACACCTTGGGGTGTGAAAGTGACACGGATTGAGATTAAAGATATTGCTCCACCCCCTAAATTAGTAGAAACAATGGAAAGGCAAATAACGGCAGAACGTGAAAAGCGGGCTAATATTTTAGAAGCAGAAGGGTTTCGTCAAGCTGAGATATTAAAATCTGAAGGTGAAAAACGAGCGGCGGTACTGGATGCTGAAGGTCGCCGCGAAGCAGCATTTCGTGATGCAGAAGCCCGCGAGCGTTTAGCCGAGGCCGAAGCCAAAGCCACCACAATGGTGTCAGATGCAATAGCCAGCGGTAATGTACAGGCGGTGAATTACTTTGTTGCTCAGAAGTACGTTGAAGCGTTAAAAGATATGGCATCAGCCGATAACCATAAAGTGATCTTCATGCCGTTAGAAGCGAGTAATCTTATGGGCTCACTAGGTGGTATTGCCGAGTTAGCAAAAGACACTTTTGGTAACAAAGGAGCTTAAGATGCCGTTTGTTTTAGATTATTGGCATTGGTATATTCTTGGCGTTGTTTTGGTGACCATTGAAATGCTAGTACCGACATTTTTTGCTTTATGGATCGGCATTTCAGCATTTTTAACCGGCACCATTCTTTATTTTGTGCCTTCATTAGCATGGGAATACCAAGTACTGATATTTGCGGTTCTTTCCATTGTGAGTGTCCTGACATGGCATCAGTATTATGTTAAGAATCCCATTGCGACCGATGAGCCTCTATTAAACCGTCGAGGTGAACAATATATTGGCCGAGTCATTATGATTAAAGTGCCGATTGAAGATGGCCATGGAAAAATCAGTATTGATGATTCAACATGGAAGATAACGGGGCAAGATTGTCCAATAGGTACCAAGGTCAAACTTACCGCCTTAAATAATGTCATTTTTGATGTCGACATTGTCGAATAGTAAAACTTTTTAAAACAATGACTGCATTTTTTAATACGGGACTGACCCAACAACAGTTCCTTGATCAATACTGGCAAAAGAAACCCTTACTAATTCGTCAGGCGTTCCCTAATTTTGAATCACCAATTAGCCCAGAGGAATTGGCAGGCCTTGCCTACGAGCCGGATATTGAGTCACGCTTAATTATTGAGAAAGGAGCAGAGTCAGCTTGGCAAGTATCACATGGCCCATTCACAGATACCGATTTTGCTAACCTACCTAAAAGTCATTGGACATTATTGGTCCAAGATGTTGATAAACATGTGCCAGAAACCGAATCTATTTTAACGCCATTTCAATTTATTCCTAACTGGCGCCGTGATGATTTGATGATCAGTTATGCGCCAACAAATGGTTCAGTTGGTCCACATACTGATGGTTACGATGTCTTTTTACTGCAAGGCCTAGGTAGCAAGAAATGGCAAATTAGCGATAAAGCGATACATGATGACCTGTTAATTGAAGAGATTGATTTACAAGTCTTATCTGAGTTTAATCCTGCCGAAGAATGGCTATTAGCAACAGGGGATATGCTCTACTTACCCCCACATTTTGGCCATCACGGCGTGGCAATCAATGATTGCATGACCTTTTCAATTGGCTTTAGAGCGCCAAAACAAACTGAAGCAATGGATGCCATGCTGAATGAATTGTTAGAACAGGGCTTAGCAAAACGGCACTTTACTGATACTGATTTACAAGTGGTTAAACATGACCATGAAATTGGAAAACAAGCCATAACAGGTCTAAAACAGTTACTCCACCAAACTATCGATGAAGCAGAACCTGTATTGTTGAATACGTTGGGGAAAGTGGTGACGGAAACTAAACCGAGTTTAGTCGATTTAGTTGAAGCATTATTCGCAGAGCCAATATTTCCACAAGATGTAGCAATGCAGTTTGAGCAAGGTGACACCTTGCAAAAGAGCCCATATCATCGTTTTGCTTGGGCGCAGGAAAAGTTAGGGGGATGTGTCTTTGTGGCGGGTGAGAGCTATCGACTCGAGCATTGCCAACGGGAACACTTGATTTTATTAGCCGAGAACTCAACGATGAGCCAAGCCGGTTGGCAGCAACTCAGTTCTGGTCCAGAAGCCGTAGCAATCTTATGCCTATTAATTGCCGAGGGTGCTTGGTGCTGGCGGACACAAGCAGAGACTGATTAACTAGCGTCGCTTAGTGCGAACGAAGATCGTTTGATGACATTTAGGACAGGGTGGAATGCGGCTTGTCTTGGTAAAATGCAATAGTGTATCGCATTGCTTACAAGCTAATGTACCGAGCCGAGTTAATTCACCAGTGTGATATTCCTGCGCACGTTTGGCCTGTTCATCCAGTTTGGTGAGTTGAAGGCTCGTTCTATCTGTAACATGAGAAAAAGCATCTAATAAGCGATCTTCAATTAATTCAAGATCAAAACTAACCCAGCTTGAAACAGCCTCACCATATTGTGATAAATGTGAGGCTAAGCCACTGATATCACGATGTAAATACTTGGCTAATTTATCACCTTCTTCTTGTGTTAATTCTTTTAATTCTATCGCCTGAAGTTTGGCTTTATCAATGTGAGTTTGTAAGCTGGGAAGGGCATGCTGCTCAGCATTTTTAATCAGATGATGAACACGTTCCATCACCGTGTCGTAGGCAGCAATGAGTTTTTTCTCTAGGTTCTGTTCGGACATGACGTCACTCCTTTAGACAGACAACCATATAGCTTTAATCTATCATAAAATGGGTCAAGCAAGGAAGTTGAGTTTAAATAATCGTTAAGAACAAGTAGGGTGAGAGGTAAGATCGCCAGTGCAGATTAATCAGAACCCGGGTTAATCTTACTAATAAAAGAGTTATGTAGTTTGATGGTGAAAAGTTTGCTTTTATGACGTAAGTCGACTGTTTGATGAGTAATTGTGATGACCTCTGCCCCATTGGGCTGGTCACCAATTTTAAGCCGCTTACCATTGGTCATCGCAATTCTTTGATAAGGTGAAACGAGCATTGTATTTAAAGTCCATTCTCATACAGCTGTAGAGGCTCGCTGTACTTGGGCTTGGGTAACCTGATCAGAATAACCAACAGGTCGAGTGGGGTCGAACAGTTTTTCAGCAACAACAGGAGTAGTTGTAAGGCAGGATAACAGCATGAGGTACTTATTATAAGTCAACCCAATGTTTGTCTGTGCTGACGGTTAACACACGAAGCGTGATTTCTACATTTGGGTATGAGGTCACCCGGTAAGGTAGCGTATCCCAGAATAACTCAGCCGGTATTTTCTAATTCAGTTAAGTATTAATAGAGCTGCTGATAACTGCCAGAGAACTCGATGGTGGCGGCATGCTCATATAGTAGTGTCATCACTGTCGACAGCATCGGGAGCAACATCGATAGAAATATCTTTAACAGACTCATTATTAACCGATAGGACTTTTAAACCATCAGTATTAGCTAATAAATTTCTCAATAATGCTGTAATCTGAGTGGGCGGTACCAACTGATTAAATTTGTCCTCAATTTGTGCCGTTTTTTGTTTTAATTCAGCCTCGGTATTGGTAACAGTTTCTTTGGATCGCTGATGAACCGATTTTCCTTTAACAAGCTGTGCCGTCACTTTAGTGATTTGAGCTTCTATACTTTGGCGTTCAGAGACAAGGTTATTTTTCGTATTCTTTATATCCTTAATGTCATTATCATGTCGGCTCAATAATAAGGCATCACCGATAAATAAAATAACACCACAAGCAACAACGAGCACTAAAGTGTAGTGGTCAAGTATTAATGAAGTCACTTTAAGCCGCTTTTTTCAATTCTGCCATTTTTTGCACAGGGGTGATGTAACCAAGCGTGGAATGTAATCGCTTTTTATTGTTTAAGCTGTCTTTGTAAAGAGTCTAATTTAGCCTTGAGTAAGGGTTGTTCGCCATATTGTAGTATTTCTTGTTTAAGAGAATTAGCGTGTTGTGTGCTGCTATTCAGAGCCTGTTATTCAGTCGTTAATTGAGCCGTCTGTTCATCAAAACTTGATGAAGAAAACAAATTAGAAATAATAATCAGAACGAGTACGGTCAGTATAACCAACGTGGCACTACAAGGAACGATGCGATGGCGAGTAAGTCGTGCGAGCGGCCAGAATGCGTTGGTCATGACAGCCTCTTTCGTCGCGTAGCGAAGAATAGTGCAGTCATGACATCCTCACTCCGTCAGTGGCTTGAGAGCCGATGCGTAGCGAGGTGAGGAGGAGGTGGTGATCATGGTCGTCGTCGAACGGAGTGGAATTAAACCAGGGATGGATTAATTCTTTTTCGAGTACGACGACACGCTTCTAACATTTGGAAAGCATTGAGGATAATGACTTCAGGTTTGAATTAAGCTTGGTATAAATTAATCTGTTGCATGATTATGACTCTACTCGCAAAGCACCGCCGATCGGCATCAGACAGGTATCAGGCAGGTCAGTGGTATGTTGGGTGACATCGATATCGTGCGTATCAAATTGACTTGGCGTAATCATTTGGCAATCAACGCCTAAACGTTGTTGAAGCATGTCACCTAAATTAGCAATTGGCCGAGTATTAGACATAATAACAAGCTGAGTGACAGCCGCTTGGCGTGAATAACTTTCGTAGTAATCAAAGGTACGTTGTAATTCAATTGCAAGGGAGTCGATCACAGACTGGCTATCCAAATCACCCTCATACACACTGTTCATTGAGTATGCTCCGATATTTGTAAGGCGATTAATATACAGGTCATGGTTTAACAGCACACTGATTTTAGCATTGGTGTCCCATAAATTTAGTAGGCCAACACTGGTATCGGGCGCGACGGACTTAACTTATTAATTAAATTTCTAGCAGCCTGAACTGCTATATCAATGGAAGCAATTTGACACTTTGCACCCAACAATAAATCGACACGGCTCTGGATAACAGATTTAGGTGTTGCAACAATTTGCAATGGCATATTATCAACGGGAAGTGTCATGTAATCTAAAACGATATCATCAATGTGAAAATCGATTAAATCTTTGATATGCCATCGTAAAGCAGTTTGTAGTTCTTGATTATGAACCTGAGGTTTCTCCACCGGTAGAAATTGATACTCGTCGGGGTTGAGAACAAAGCGATAAGGTGTGGAATTGAGTTGGTGTTCTTTGGCGAGTTGGGCAAGGACGGCGCCATGTTCCGTCAAATCGCAAGGGTAAAACTTAGCATCAATCAACCGTGCTGTGAGTGGGGCATGATTAATAATAGCAATGGCATTCCCTCTGGAAGTAACAATAATCCCAGCAGCTTTACGATGGCTTGTTTTGGCTTTTAAGGGTTATCCCTTAAGTAATCAGCTGATGATCTGCTTAAGAGCCATACACTTTATCGTGCGCGGTAAGTAATGCGGCCTTTACTCAAATCATACGGTGTAAGCTGAACAGTGACAGTATCGCCAGTCAGAATACGAATATAATTTTTACGCATCTTACCAGAGATGTGTGCTGTCACAACGTGACCGTTTTCAAGTTCTACGCGAAAAGTTGTATTTGGCATTGTATCGATTACAGTGCCTTCAAACTCAATATGTTCTTCTTTTGCCATAAATCTCTATCTATTCTACTGGGGTTAGGCGACTAGTCTGCCGTAAAATTATTGATTATACAATAGTTTTCATGCTTTCAAGGCCTGCCACCGCTGATCAATATAACCTTCCAAAGCAGAAAAGTTCGTCTTATATCGCATTTTCTGACAGTTAGCTACCCAGTAACCTAAGTACAAATAAGGCAAGTCGAGTGATTGTGCTAACGTAATTTGTTCCAAGATAGCATAGGTGCCTAAACTATTAGCTTCGTAATCTGGATCAAAGAAAGTATAGAACGCGGATAAGGCATTATCAACATAATCCGTGACGGCCACACCCACTAATTGATTCTTATCCCTGAACTCGATAAACTGCGTGTCACTCCAAGAACTGAGCAAAAAATGCTGATAATTTTCTTCTGTTGGATCGTCCATGCCTGCACCGAGGTGACGTGCATTTAAATAACGGGCATATAAAGCAAAATGTTCAGGATTAAATTCGCCGTGATGGTGGTGTGATGTCATTAGCCCATTACGTTTAAGACAACGCCGTTGGGAGCGACTGATCTTAAATTGCGCCACATCTATACGAACAGGCACACAGGCTGAGCAAGCTGGGCAATGGGGCCGGTAACTACTATTGCCACTGCGCCGAAAACCTAACTGTATTAATTCGCTATAAAGAGCGTTACTCATAGGAAATGATGGATCAGGATATAAATTCTGAGACTGTTGATCGGCTAAGTAAGAACAGTCATGTGACTGAGAATCTTGATAAAATTTAATGGATAAGCTCATGGTGACAGAGTGCGTTCAGGCATAATTTGCCAAGCATCGTCGGTGGGAGGGAGGGCGCAAAGATGTGTAATTTCAGACATGAAATCTGAACGATCAATTTCACTGGCACCCATAGAAGCGAGATGATTTGAGTGAAGCTGACAGTCTATTAACGGCACGCCCCAAAGTGATAAGTGTTGGCATAAAGTAACCAATGCAACCTTTGAACTGTCCCGCGCAAAGCTAAACATGGATTCACCAAAGAAGACACGCCCAATAGCAACGCCATACAAGCCCCCAACCAGTTTATCACCATCCCAACATTCGACACTGTGGGCATGACCATGGCGATGCAATTCACTGTAAGCGCTGACCATTTCAGGGTGAATCCAAGTACCGTCATCTGAGGTATCGCTAGTATGTCTCGGTGCGGCACAGGCTTGCATAACATCTGAAAAAGAGTGATCAAACGTTACGGCATAAGGTGATTTCCTTAATGTTTTTTTTAAACTTTTAGATATTTTAACTTGATCAGTAAACAACACCATTCGTGGATCAGGATTCCACCATAAGATTGGATTATCTTGATTAAACCAAGGGAAAATCCCCTGTCGGTAGGCAGCGAGTAAGCGGCTATGAGATAAGTCACCACCAGCTGCCAGTAGGCCATCAGGCAGTGCCTCAGAAAGGGGGGGGAAACTGTGATCATTTTTCTGTAGCCAAGCGATGCTCATCTAGCTAGCCTGAGAGTTGGGAATTAAGTTCTCTAGGCTAACAAATTTTGCTAATAATTCACACATTCTAGCCCGAGTCATTGCAATGACTCGTAACTCCACAGGCTTATCATCAATACCCGATAACCCTAATAGACTAGCCCATGTTTTGATTTTGTTTTGACCCAACATCACAATGGCTTGCTATGTACTACTGACTTCACGAGGCAAACCGAAAAAAGCAGAGTTAATCAAACGCAGGAGTTTATAGCTTAATGCGACGTCTTGGTTAACGGTACTAGCCAATTCGTCAGTTTCAATATCGGAGTTTTGCAATTTAACCAATAATTCTGTCAATGTTTGCAATGAAGGTGAGATTTTTTTGCGATCTGAAATTGAAGGTAAAGTATAAAAATCACCTTGGCAAAAATCGAAGTGATTTGTTTTACATAGTCCATAATCACTTTGGTCGTTGACGCCAATGGCTGTCATTTGGTTATGATGAGATTGCCACTTAGGTAAATTGGCTTCTAACTCTTCAATATTGTGCCGTTGCATATCAATTAACAGTAATTAATCCTTACTGCCATCGGCGTAGCGAGAAAACTGAAAATGTTTGTCGTCAGAGACAATTGGCATATCCCGTGCTCGCAGTACAAAGGTATATAACAAAGTCGAGGCACGACTTTCTGATAAGGAGTCACGCCAAGAAGCAGGAAGGGGTAATAATGTTTTATGGTGATCACTGATTGTGGGCAGAATGTCACTAAGTTCAACTAGGAAGGCAGGGACTTCCGCATCATTCGGCAATAAGTTGCCCTGTTTATCTAAAAAAGTGAAGTGATAGCTATCGACATCAAGACGGTTGGTAATAAACAACGGCTGGCGATGTATTAAACCAGGGAAATGTTTTAATAATTCAAATGGCGATTGTTAATTTGACATAGTCACAGCTCTTTCTGGTTTCGATAATTAGATCGATTCACGTCCCGAGAATGCATGCGATAGTGTACTACTGTCAACGTACTCAAGTTCACCACCAAGTGGAATTCCATGTGCAAGACGGGTGATATGAATGTCTTGAGCCTTGGCTAACTGACCAATATAATGGGCTGTCGCTTCACCCTCAACAGTAGGGTTGGTAGCGAGAATCACTTCTTGAATCGTTTTTTGAGCAAAGAGTTCAATTAACTGAGGAATGCCTAACGCGTCTGGGCCAATGCCATCAAGTGGAGATAAATGGCCGGAGAGGACAAAATATCGCCCTTTATAATGTGTTGCTTGTTCTATAGATAGGATATCACTGGGCATTTCGACGATACAAAGCTGATCTTGTCGGCGCCGAGGATCTACACACCGATGACAAACTGGTGTTTCACTTAAGAGCCGACATTGTTCGCAATGTTGAACTTTATCTAGTGCCTGGGTTAAAGCGGTAACAAGCTGTTGGCCACCATCACGATTACGTTCTAGCAAGTGAAAAGCCATCCGTTGAGCAGACTTAGGACCAACGCCGGGTAAGCAGCGAAAAGAATCAATTAAATGATCAATAGTGGGACCAAGACTAGCCATAATGAATGAAGGTGTTCTTAGAAAGGTAACTTCATGCCTGGGGGCAACATGCCGGACATATTTTCCTGGCTCGTTTTTTCTACCTGACGCACGGCATCATTGACAGCGGCAGCAACCAAATCTTCTAACATGTCCTTGTCATCTTCGAATAAAGCATCTTCAATGTTGACACGTTTCACATCATGCTTACCTGTCATGACAATTTTAACCATGCCACCACCTGCTTGACCAGTGACTTCAAGTTTAGCGAGTTCCTGCTGTGCCTTTTCCATATTGGCTTGCATTTGCTGCGCTTGCTTCATCAAATTACCCATGTCACCTTTCATGTTTTACCCTCTTATCTAACTGGTTTAATTGTACTTTCTATGACACGTGCATCGAATGCTGTTTTGATGGCATCGACAGCAGGATCATTATGAATTGATTCTTTCGCTCGTTCCTGAAGGGCAACTGCTTGTTCGGCACGCTCCGTCGCCAAAGTTGGCGAAGTCGTATGATGTTCATGGCCTTCGACAAAAGTGATCCTAATCGTTTCTCCAACAGACTTACTTAGTCCTGTTTCTAAGCGCTCTTGTGGTTTTTTACTCGCCAAATGCGCAAGTTCAGGGGCAATGCTTAATGTTACCTTATTATTAGCAAAATTGACGAAAGCACTGTTATCAGCAAGCTGTCGTGCCAACGCAGTTAATTTTAGACTATTAATAAGGCTAAGCCAATTATCGCTATTTAACGAGGTTAAATTTGGATTATTAATGTCTTCGATAGCATTAGGGGGAGTATTACTAAGAGGGCTAGATGCTACCGATTTGGCAGGTGTATCAAGCATAGACTTAACGGGTGAAGCTAGAGAGGGTTTAGATTTTACACTGGCTTTCTTAACAGGCTTAGCTGCAACAGGGGGATACTGAGGTTTAGGTGTGACCTGTGGTGTAATAACTGGCGTATCAGTTGTTGCAGGTTGGAAGTGCATCATTCTAAGCAAAGTCATTTCAAAGCCACTTTTAGGGTCAGCAGCATAAGGTAGATCACGCTTACCATGTAATGCAATCTGATAAAATAACTGAGTGTTTTCAGGTGATAATTGCTGACTAAATGTCATCAGGGTTTCAATATCATTAGATTCTGTTGTGTCGAGATCAGACACTAATTGCAGTGTCGCAATGCGTTGAAATAAAGAGAGTAAGTCATTGAGCACTTGTATAAAATCACGGCCTTGCACTGACAGTTCATGTGACTTCTTAATGAGTGCTTGCCCATCTTGTGAAATCAAAGCTTGAATAAGATCATAAAGTTGCTGCTGAGAGACGGTACCCAACATATCATGAATCTCAGTAATTTTAACCGTACCTGAGCCATGAGATATGGCCTGATCTAGTAAGCTGAGTGCATCACGCATACTGCCATCAGCCGCTTTGGCAATGGTGTCCAAGGCATCGGCCTCAAAATCAACCTTTTCAGATTGTAAAATATTAGTCAGATATCCTGAGATTTGATTGATATCCAACCGTCTTAAATTAAACTGCAAACAGCGTGACAAAATCGTCACTGGCAGCTTTTGTGGATCAGTGGTCGCAAACAAAAATTTAACGTGAGGTGGAGGTTCCTCCAATGTTTTAAGCAGGGCATTAAAACTGCTGGTCGACAACATATGGACTTCGTCGATTAAATACACTTTATAACGCCCACGGCTAGGTGCATATTGGACATTGTCTAATAATTCGCGGGTATCATCGACCTTCGTACGGGAAGCAGCATCGACCTCAATTAGATCAACGAAGCGCCCGGCATCGACTTCTTGGCAACTTTGACATTCGCCGCAAGGTGTCGAGCTCACTCCTTGCTCACAATTTAATGATTTAGCAAAAATGCGTGCTAGCGTTGTCTTACCGACGCCGCGAGTGCCAGAGAAAAGAAAAGCATGGTGGAGGCGGTCTTGGTCAAGCCCATTGATTAAAGCTTTAAGGACGTGTTCCTGTCCGACAACGTTGGAAAAAGCGTGAGGCCGCCATTTTCGAGCGAGAACCAAATAACTCATAGAATAGGGTGATTACCAAGCTCAACAGATTAGGGTGGCGACCCGTACCAGCCAAATCTCGGCGCCCGAGTCCGAAGGTTCCGTTGTTCCCTTCCGGGCCTGGCGGGTTGACCAACATATCGTCGCGAGGTAACCGGCACAGGCAACCATAGAGAACGTGATTTTAGCTGGTTTTTATATTTTTGGCTATGTTTATTGTACTTGTTTCGCATCTGACGAAAAAAGAAGCGCGAGTAATTGATCTATTGCGAATATTTTTTATTATCCCAATAGGTTTTCTATGGGAAAGGGCGGTTAAATAAAGATTATTTACCATGGGTAAATTAGGTGATCACGCTGTGTTTTGAGGGCACAATAACAGATTAGAAGCAATATCTAAATTAAAGGGAATATATTCTATAAATCATTGAATAATTTACTAAAGTTAAAATAGTTTAGAACAATTAAAAGTTGTGGTGCATGGCGTGGAAAGTTTAAAGTAAGCAGTTTCGTCTCCTTATTTATTAAGTAGCCAAGCTGGTAGTTTAGACAATTTCAAAACCTGAGTTTAGAAGACTTTTCAAATTTAGACGTTGTAGTGACATCATTGTCTCGCAGACCACAAAAATTAACAGACTCTACCGCAGCCGTTTATGTCATCAGTAACGAAGGTATACAACGTTCTGGCGCAAGCAATATCCCGAAGCATTGCGTTTAGCACCTGGAGCAGAAGTTGCCCAAATTAATGCGTCAACGTGGTCGATTACAACCTGAGGGTTCAGTGATAAGTTCGCAAAAAAATTATTGGTGTTGATGGATGGAAGAACAATCTACTTACCGTTGTTTTCAGTCGCTTACTGGGATGCACAAGATACTTTATTAGCAGATAGAGAACGGATTGAAGTTATTCGTGGTTCAGCGACGGCTGTTTGGGTTGGCAATGCGATGAATGGCGTATTACAAAAAGCGCACGTGATACACAAGGTGGATTGTTAACAGCTAGCGTGGGAACGGAAGTTGAAGGACAAGTCGCGCTACGTTATGGCGATAAACTAGGAGAGGATTTCTTCTACCGTGTTTATAGCAAATATAAACAGAACGATAGCTCGGTTAATGCAAGTGATATGTAGTGGTACAGTAAAACCGGCCACAGCTTAGTAGGAAAACCAGAACTTCTGCTCTGCCACGTTTGGCGATAAACCGCCATTATGTTGATGAGGCCTAACTTGACTGTAATACCCGA